>JASAND010001230.1:0-24542 GCA_030248195.1 Trissonchulus latispiculum
ACTGTTTTCGGGTGCCTGAATGACTGCTGTAGCTAGTCTTATTGACATAGCATTCATGGAAGCTAATGCCGCCTAATAAGTGCTCGCCTAGACTTCCCTTTGTTCTCTCTATGATTTGTAATTGTCCCTTATACGTGTAAAGAATTCTACGTGGACTTTGATTTTTACTCTAGGGAAGTTCTACATTTTCGGAGGAATTCATCAGAGAAACATCAGTGGGGATTTCTGGTGCTATGATTTTCAGTCCTGAAGAATTCTTGGATTTCAGTAGAGGGAACCAGCCCAGGAAGGTTCTAGTTCTCCTTCCAATGGCCTTGGTGGGTCATACGGCACACGTTGTCAGAAGGATATGATGCTGGTGTTTTTTGGTTTCCAGTTCGATTCCTGTGGATATATTAATCATGTTCAGGCTTTACAGTTTTAGTGAGTTCTGTGTGACCAATTTTTGTAGCTTCTTGTAAAAACGGAAATAAATACTTAGGGTTATGCGTCTGGAATCGCGTTGTTGTTGTGAGCCTAAACCTCTTATATGTGACACGTCAACCATCTCGACCTTTTTAACTTCCTTTCTTCCCTTTCTCACGGCACACTCGCTCCAGAAAAAGCGAACCTGGAAGTAGGCAAGAATGAAGAAGAGGCAGACAACCACTCCTCACAGCAGCATGATTAAGCACTTGGATGGGCATCATGTAATTCGATTGGTGTAATCGCAGCTAATTGTAATGTACTTCGACATGGCTATGCCATGCCCTGGGACAGAGCCTACTTGCGCCGTATGAATGACTCTCTCATCAATATCTGTGTAGCCTGGCTGGGCGAATTCATATAGTCGAACTAAAGACGTCCGATACCCAGAAGTCCACATCATCCCTTGAGGATTCTTGATGGAATGGAAAGATTGGAAAACGGCTCTAAATTTGTATTTTGTATTCAGATACATGGATGATCTGACAATTTTTAATGATAAAGGAACGTTTGATCACATTCATCCAGACATGTATCCAATCACACTAATCTTGAAAAAACAAAATGAAATTCCGTACAAAGCAGAAGTCTTGGATATAAATATTAGAATTGTGGATAAAAATTTCATAACCGCACCTTTTGATAAAACTAATCTTTTTCCTTTCACAGCCATTAAATTCCCGCACTGCTATTCAAATTTTTCCAACAAAATTTGCATCAAAATTATTGAAAACGAATTAATGCGTTTAACTACTTTAACCACCTATTCTGCAAATCTTGAAAGCTCTGTGAAACTTTTAATCTCTAAATTATTCACTAGAATGTATACTAAAATTTCAAATCAGTGTAGCAGTTAATAGATGGCTGAGAAGAATTTTGAATACAAATCAAATTATTTTAAATTCGCCTGTATCAGTGGAAAATTTATTTAGAACTGAAAATTGATAAATCAATTTTAATTTATGAAAATGTTTTTGTTTAAATGTTTTAACATCACATACTGAAGTAAGTGTATAACCCGCCCAGTTTCCCCATGCCAGGTGCGCACCTGGTGAGGCTGGGCGATGAGACGCATGGGGCTAGAGCACTCATCTTTGGGTTATATACGATATGAGCTTCAGTCACTCTTAACGTAGTCGCACTAATCAGATTGAATTTATGTTTTCTAACAGTAGTGTCTGTATGGAATATTCTTATATATTCTTTTGTATGTATCACTATATGCTTCACTTTTCATCATATTTATTCATCACCGTTTACGTATAAGTTTTCTGCCTTACTTATGCCTTTGTTAATTTTATTCGTCTATATTTTAAGTTTATTTCGTTTCATTTCTGTTGGCTATGGCTACCGGTCGAACCAATAGTTTGTTATTTGACAGCACGCACTGGAAGTTATAAGCTTGATACCACGGTCGTTTTTGGCGATGGTAAGGATACCTTACCTCGCTTCTCTTGTTTTTCCCAGAGGATAGCCAATCTATTGCTGCAGTCAAGGTTGTGCCTTTCGCCAGCCGCTCTTTTTCTTTTGTAATCTTCACTAGACAGACTTTAACTTTTCCTTTTCTCTCCCAGTCACTAGTGATCAGTGTTCGTCATTCGTTTTAAAACCTACATTCACTATGCATTTTGAAAACATAACTCCACTACGTATGCTACTTCACACTACCTAGTTTTTTAGGGGTTTGTGCATATATTATAGTGTATCATGCAAGGTCGGTATCTACTTTACCCGGGTTTTATTTATGTATATATTTAGACTTTTCCTGGTCACAGATCCAGTTTTCCTAAGGTTGAACATTTCTTTGTTACACAGTGTACTTACCTACAGTACAGCTCATTTCAAAGTGCGTTTGAAGCGAAGTCCCATATCTGGCGAAATGTCGCGAGCGTACGCGAAATTCGCCAAGGCTTTGCGACATTCGTGTAGATTTTTCGCGATATGTCGTATGAAAATCTGAATTTCGCGAAGTCGCATGCGAAGTTCGCATAACTTCGCGAAATTTCCCAAGATTTCGCGAAAGCATTTCGCGAAATTTCTTCCACTTTGCGAAAACTCCTCGCGAACTTCGCGAAACACTTCGCGAAGTTTGCTAGCTAGGGTTTTTGTTAGCTAATTTGAGGGGTTTTCTCCATATCTACCAAAATTCAGGGTAAATTTTAAATTTTAGCTTTGGCTCAAATTTTTCTCTTCGCGAAATTTCTCGTAATTTACGCGATGTTGTGTGACATTTCGCGAAGTTGTCGCGAAATCTGCTAAACGGTGTTGTGGATTTACGTCTTTTGAAGAGTCCTAAATTATGAAGTTTTGGCTTGCGGATAGAGAGCACAAAAAGGAAATTAGAGCTGAGCTATATATGTATCACCCGCTTTTCCCGCGTGGTTCCCATCTCTGTTACGATTTTTCCCGAACGTTCTTACTACTTTCTTTCAAGTACTTTCAAATGAAGGCAGCTTATATGAAATTTTTTCCGGAAAACGGTTATTTTAAAAATGCCGATTACTGCACCACTTGTTGTCATCGCATTCTTGTGTTCACGATATATATAGTCAAGCGGAGAAAAACCCACTTTTTCTTGCAAAAATTGCAAAAGGTTTGCGTTTCAAAAATCACTACACAAAAGGATGCCACCATCAAGTGGAAATAGATTTTCAAAATCAAAAACTGATCAAAAATCAAATCAAATATATACTGCCTGCATTTTGACACCTTCAGCGGTGCAGGTCAGCGGCTCAAGTATTATATACTAGAATTAGATGATTGGCTTTTTCTTGCTCGATGTAGAGAGTCTGTTCACAACCGTACCACCAGCACCAGCCCTGGACATATTGAAGCTAAAACTGGAGAACGGTAACGGAACGGTACTCAATAATGAATGGTTTAATTAAACAGACAAGTGGACTTGCCATGGGATCCCCGTTATCGCCTGCATTGTGTAACCTCTACATGGCTAATTTCGAAACATTAGCCATAGCCTCAGCAGCTAAGAAACCTAGCCTGTGGTTGCGCTATGAGACGATATCCTCTGTGTGTGGAAACATGGTCTGGAAGAACTGGGAAATTTCAAAGATCATCTCAACAGGCAAGATCCAGCAATCAAGCTAACAACTGAACTAGAGGATAACAACAAGTTAGCGTTTATGGATGTCGAAATAACAAAGACTAATGGAGGTGTCCAGACATCGGTGTATAGGAAAAAGACACACACAAACAGATATCTACACTACGAATCAAACCATCCGAAGTGTGTGAAAAGGGGAATAATAAGATGCCTCCACAGTAGAGCTACAGCTGTATGCCAAGAACCACAGTTGAGAAGAAAAGAAGAGAGCACCCTAAGAAAAGCATTCCAACAAAACGGCTATACTGCTAAAGTAATAAGGGAAGTAATGTCTACTCGATGAGCCAGGCCAAGGCCAAAGGAGAAAGCAGAGAAACTAACGGTTGTCCCTAACGCAGGTAGAGACACCGACAAACTGAAGAGAATATGCAGCTCTTATTGTGTAAAACTAGTGTTCAGCAGTCGCGACACATTGAGATCCCGATTGTCTAAGCAGGGACCAAACTGATTCGAGGTCAGAAATTGTGTGTACGAGGTGCCTTGCAGTGACTGTGACAAAGTCTACATTGGCCAAACAAGCAGACCTCTAAGTCAAAGACTGAAAGAACACAAGAAAGCATGTGAGGAAGGTGAAGTATACAAAAGTGGAATAGCAGAACATTGCTGGTCAAATGACCACGGACCAATTTGGGGAGAAGTTAAAGTGCTAGCTAAGGAACAAAACCTAAGATAGAGAGAAATTAAAGAGACGATAGAAATGAAAAAGCGGGGAATACGGGCTTATAGTCAACCAAGGATTGATATAAGTGACATCTGGCTATCAGAAATTGGACTCTAACGTAGGCGGCAACATCAAAGGAAGGTCTAATACACAGCCTTAGTGTAATAACAGGGTACACAGTACAAGCACATTGTAACAGTGTACACACTAAGTGCAACTGAAACTGGGAGAATGCAACAAGTATAAGCTCCAAGCAAGTAAAATTGTCCCCTGGGTAGTATGGTAATGTTACACATGGGTGGCTCGTAGGGTCCCGGATCAAATCCCCGACCGCCTCTTATCCCAACAGCCCTCTTAAGGGCTACTAGCCTGAAGACGCCCATAGGTAAAGATAGGCGAAACGTCGCGACCCAAAATTTAACAGCTGCCGCGGCAAGAAAAGGCCAATCATCTAATTCTAGTAATGACACGACGCCACGAAGAACGTACAGATCAGAATGCCTTAAATATTGCCGACATTAATTGTACTCCTATTGTTGGGCGTGTGTTCGGTTGTTTTCTGCAGCAACTCTGCCTGAATTTCCAATATATATCCTATTATATATACTATTTTCATGGTTTTGCATTTTGCCCTTTCGTCATGGAGAAATATAATTTCACCGACCCTCGGAACTGCGCTCTGCTAGGCGTTGTGTGAACCGTTTGCTGCGTCTCCGCTCCGCGACTACCAAAACCGGCATCCCAAACCCCTGTTCCGTCCTAAGCAGCTCACCTTGGTTGTCACCTGGAACGTGCAAACAGCTGCTGCCCCACCCAACCCGCCGTAGCGTCATAGCCGCTGACCTTGCTTGCAAATTTTTTGGGACTTTGGAATTTTTGAAAATTTTGGTACGTCCAAGTGCCAAAATTTGACAAAATTTGCCGGGCCACCCTGAACTAGTGGAAAGACCTAGACCAAAACGGCGTACATGTAGGGTAAGTGTTGCGCTTCACGCTGATATATGCCATACTGCGCTGACCCCTCCCCTCCGGTGCGTTATCCTAGAGTTATCCTAGGGTTGGCGGGAAAAAATCGGCGGGGAAAAACCCCATTTTTCAAATTTTGAATATTTTTGTAACCATTAGCAGGAAACCTTAAATAAACACATACTTGTGCTTAATACAGTATAGCTCAAAACAAAGTTAATTTTTTGCGAAGTTTGCAAACTCCGCGAACTTCGCGAAGCAAGCGATATTTCGCTAAATTTAGAGAAGTTCGCGAAAAATTTAGCGAACTTCGCGAAATCGTTTGCTAGCTAATTTGAGGGGTTTTCTCCATATCTACCAAAAATTTGCAAAAAAATTTAAAATCTAATTTGGAGTCAAGATTTGGTGGCTTCGCGAAGTTCGCCAAAGTTTAGCGAAGTTCGCATAATTTCGCGAAATTCGCCAAGATTTTAACGAATTTCGCGAAGATTTTAGCGAAGTTTAAAGGAACTTCGCTAAAATCTTCGCGAACTTCGCTAAACTCTTCGCGTATTTCGCTAAAATTTTGGAGAATTTCGCGAAATTATGCGAACTTCGCTAAACCGTAGCGAACTTCGCGATGGAACCAAATCTTGATTCCAAAATAGATTTTAAAATTTTTTAGCAAATTTTTGTAGATATGGAGAAAACCCCTCAAATTAGCTAGCCAACGATTTCGCGAAGTTCGCTAACTTTTTCGCGAACTTCTCTAATTTTAGCGAAATTTCGCTTGCTTCGCGAAGTTCCCGGAGTGTGCGAACTTCGCAAAAAATTAACTTTGTTTTGAGCTATACTGTAGAGTCTATTTACTAAATTAGTATATATAGGTCTTACCTAGCTTCTTTCCATTATGTGTGGTCCAGGTGGCCAAAATCTGGAATGGTGCCATTTCAAGCCAAATCTTTCAATTTCGTCAAAAAAACGAATTTTTCCCGCATTGGGTTTTTCCCGAAACGAAAAACTTTAATTTCTCCATAACGACAGGGCCTAGAGAAACAAACTATACCTCATTCGAAAGCTTAGGGCAAACCCTAATTAAATATAGTATCAAAGTCGTGCTAGCCCAAACCAGTCGAAAGTTCTGGTCCAAGAAAGAAAAAGTGGGTTTTCCCCGCTTGACTATATACCGTGAACAGAAGAATGCGATCGCAACAAGTGGTGCAGTAATCGGCATTTTAAAAATAACCGTTTTCCGGAAAAAGCAAGGCATATAAGCTGCCTTCATTTGAAAGTACTTGAAAGAAAGTAGTAAAAACTTTCGGGAAAATCGTAACAGAGATGGGAACCACGCGGAAAAGCGAGTGACACATATAGCTCAGCTCTAATTTCCTTTTCATGTTCTCTATGTCCGCAAGCCAAAACTTCATAATTTAGGACTCTCCAAAAGACGTAAATCCACAACACCTTTTAGCAGATTTCGCGACAACTTCGCGAAATGTCGCACAACATCGCGTAAATTACGCGACATTTCGCGAAGTGAAAATCTTGAGCCAAAGCTACACTTTAAAATTTCCCCAGAATTTTGGTAGATATGGAGAAAACCCCTCAAATTAGCTAACAAAAACCCTAGCTAGCGAACTTCGCGAAGTGTTTCGCGAAGTTCGCAAGGAGTGGAAGAAATTTCGCGCAATGCTTTCGCGAAATCTTGGGAAATTTCGCGAAGTTACGCGAACTTGGCATGCGACTTCGCGAAATTCAGATTTTCATACGACATATCGCGAAAAATCTACACGAATGTCGCAAAGCCTTGGCGAATTTCGCGTGCGCTCGTGCAGATATGGGACTTCGCTTCAAACGCACTTTGAAATGAGCTGTACTGTACTTGCACATATACATATTTGTTCCAGGGACACGTCAGTGGTCGGTGTTGCGAACTGGGGGTGCCAGTGTTCGTGGCACCTATGGTCATACCTCTGTTTATGACCTGCTCACTCAGAAAATTTTTGTTCACGGAGGCTACTTTGCTGCTTCACAAACCTCGGGTGAAATATCTGATCAGCTGTATTCATTTGATGCTGCCAGCAGACGATGGTACGTCCTGCAATACCTAATGAAAGAAAGATACAGATCATGATATTACTGTCTTGCCTTTTCAATGAGCGGGGATTTTTACCCATTTTGTCGCAAATTGCATGTTTTGTCGATAGAACTCTATACTTTGTATTTGATTTAATACATAGTTTTTACCTTTTTTTAAAAATGCGTTATTTTGTACTGGATAAACTATCTCTGGATATCTCATTCTCCCAAAGCTCGCCACTGGAAAAACGTTGTGGTCGGTTCTTCCGGCGGGAAAGCACCTCCTCCTAATAGAATTTTGGAATGAGCTTTGCCTAAAAGGAAACAACTTTCTTGATTGAAGATCATCATCAAGAAACCAATTCATCAAAGTTATTTTTAGTATTTTCCACTTAGACTTGAAATTATTCATAAAGAAATGATGATAAACTCCTGCCAGTCACTAAGGTAAAGCCTTAGTCCGAAACGGGAGATAGCCAATGGGCGCTGTACGAGGACCTGTTTTGGACCAGGCAGGAGCTAGAGGGAAGTTCTCTCTGTAAGAGTGCTCACAGCGCTCTTTGGCTCTCTCCTGTTTCGGACCAAGGCTTTGCCTTAGTGACTGCAGGCAGGCGTTTTTCATTATTTATTTATAAATAATGCTTGCATTCTTCATAGATCCGTCTGCTAGCCCGCGTTTTCCTCTACTTTGTTTTTGTTTTGTTATAGGACTGTTCTGGCTTCTTCCGGATTTGATAAGTTTCGTCATGCCTCTGTTATTGTGGGTGGAACTATTTTGGTTTTCAGCGGAAATGCTCATAATGAATCTCATAATAAAATTCCTACGGAATGCTATGCTGACAACATGCTGGCCTACGATATTGGTATATAATGATGGCGGTGCAATATTGGATAATTTCTCTTATGCTATTGTAAAAACTGTATTATACATATATATGGATTTTGAATTTAATTTACGGAGACAAATTTTATACTTTACATTTTGTACTACTAAAAAGTTCAGATTCAGACATTGAAGCAGTCCGTGCACAAAAAGTGTCAAATTTAAGATAACATCATTGATTTATCGTTTCTGTTTCCCTTAGCGCAAAAACTTATATTTTTACTTCGCTTTGCTTATTTAGATTGTAACATTTGGTATTCTCTAAGATTGCCAAATAAGTTGCGACACACATTGTCTCGATATGGTCATGCGGCTGTATCTTACAATGGGTGAGTTGAAATAAGGGGTCGTTAAGTTTGTTACATAATGTTGCTTCGACAATTTAGCTTAGGTAAACTAGTGAACGCGTGCTAATTCGCAGTAGGGGTCATTGGGGTCTGATTTGCGGGGAGGGGACAGGATACTTTATTTTGCTGTTGTCGTGATTAACGGGATCATGCCTAGTTGCATACTTGTATCTAGGAATGCACCGGGGCCTGTCCCCGGCCCCGGTATCAGGCCCCCGCCCCGGTACCGACCGGGGCCAAAAATTAGCAAAATTTTGTAAATTTTTGACCTTTTTTGTCCAAAATTTTGAATTTTCGAAAGTCAAAAAGTGTTACAAATCGTTTGTTTTCCAGCCGACATGAATGAAAACAACGATAGTAACGTTTGTATATCAAAAATTATTGCAAAATTAAAATTTTCTAGAAAAGTTTTGAAAGGTTTGGATTTGGACCCCCCAGGCCTCGGCCCCGGCCCCGGTGCATCTCTTCTTGTATCTGCTATGTACACTTTCTGAAACTTACTTGCACAACTTCTCCGTTGAGTTTGTTTTTACGCATTTCATGTGCGGGGCCAAAAATGTAGGTGCTTTCTAGATACAAAAGTCAAAAATTTCCATGGCTGTTCGAAAACTACGATTTAACATAGCTAAAAACATTGCCTATTCACTTTGTGCGCCAGACCCCTGCAGTCCTGTGTTCAGAATGTAACAACGTCTTCCCTTCCCATACTGTTGATGTTTATTTCTATTTGGTGTGAACGTAAATTCTGTGTAACTGCGTGCCTATTCATCTGTCCGCGAGCGTTTTCTATGGAAGAACTTTAAAAATTAGAAATGTGCTCTGAAAATTGTCATTTTTAGCACACAGACGTGAATGTGTTGGTATTTGATTGCTTTGCTTTGCTCTCCACTTATTTGTGTTTCTTTAATATCCTGTTTAGATCAATGTTTGTATCGGGTGGATTCAATGGTCGTTTATTGAATGACGTAATGCAGTTTGTTCCAGGTTAGTATTCTGCTCCGTACACATCTACACACATAAAACTACGCACATAACCAGGGTATTGTTTTAAGGATTCTTCCCAGGTATTTAATTTTCGGGGGCGAAAATTTTTTGCTAATATGGGCGAAAAATTGCTATTTTTGGCGTATTTGGCAAATAGAAGCGCAAAAAGTTCTCAAAAGTGCCTAGATTTAGGCGGAAAGTAGCCTTTTTTGCGAAAAAATCTCCTGAAGCCGGAAACGTTTTGAAAATTTGCCCGTTTTGGGCAAAAATATAGACCTCATTAAGGAGGAAGCCCAAAATTCCGGTGGTTGCGACAGGTTGGGTGGGGAAGATCAATTTCGGGGGTCCCCTGTAAAAATACCTTGCATAACGCTTTGTTGAATGCAGTTGTTACTATATTGCAATTTAACATTATTGTTAAAGTTTTGAAATGCTGTTTTATTTCTATATTTTTGAGATTGATGGTTTACCTGCTATGGTAAACTGGTTTTCTTTTAACTTGCTGTTATTCTGATAATTTAAATGGCTTGAAGTGTTTTAGGAGACTGTTCTGGTCACAAAACAAAAAATCTTTGCGTTGCTGCTCAACAAGGTGTTAAGTGTGTCTGGTCCAGAAATCGTTGTATATCTCTTGATGGTGCTATGCTTGCTAGCGATCAAAAATATTCCAAACGAGCTGATGTGTACAAAATTTGTCCAAGCATGGGTATGCATTCCCTATTACGTAACTTGAATTATGTTGTCAAAATATTTCTTTTAGTGTTGTTACGGATTGTTGCTAAATATATTTGGCAATATCAATATGTCAGGAAGTTAGTTATTATGCTTATTACGTCGTGCAGCTTTGTTTCGTTACCCATATCCAGTAATTCCAATACTGCGCTGTTGCAGGACTCAGTATTGAAGAAGGTTGTGCTCAGTTCAGTGGGTGCTCCGAGTGTCAGCATAATGCTTTGCGCTGTGAATGGTGCGATAACCAGTGTACCCAGAAATGCTTCAGTGTGCGTCATTCGTAGTAAACGCTGATTATTTTTGTTTATTTCTTTTCTGTAGTAATTATTTAGGATGTGTTGTGAAGTGTTTATTCTAACTTTTATACAGTATATTCTGTAATGTAACATATCTTTCTAATGATTGTTTTTAGTCTGGTCAACAGGAGCGGGCAAACTGCTCCAGTTTGCATGAGATCAACTGCAGTCTCTTTCAAACCTGTCATGCCTGTACTCTGGACAATGATTGGTGCTACTGGCTTCCCAAGGTTTCAGGGCTGCCTTATTATGGACAGTGTAATGCAGGGACAGACTCAAGTAGGTTTGAAGTCTGCGTATGGATCGTGTCTGTTGACAAATCAACTTTCCTGTTTAAGGGGGAACTACATGGGTCAAAACCTCTGCCCTTACCGATTTCGCTCAAATTGTGCCCATTATTTCTCCCCAGGGCCCTACGCAATCCAATAAAATTTGAGACCATTTCGTTTAGGAATAGAAAAGTTACAATCATTCAAAGTTTCCAATTCCTATTGAAAATTGCCCAAAATCGGCACTTTAGATTTTTCGCTTGTGGCAACGATAACTTACTCAAATCAAAACCGTTCGAAACGTTCTATAGCTCATTTTGTAGCTAAATATAATATTTAAAACGTCTCGATGAGCTTTTTTTAAAATTTGGTTTCTAACCTTTGTAGTAATGGTTTCTGTGACAGAGCCCCAAAAACGCTGAAAATGAAATATCACGGAGATAGGTTTTTGACCGAACTGCCTGGCTTATTTTTAGTCAAAAATTTATGGGGGGGGCCATCGATGGGGGGCTGACCCAAAATGGGGGGGGGGGACATGTTTTGGAAAAAATTTTCTAATTTTGCGGGTTTTTCGTGTAAAAATGTGTAAAAATCGCTAAAACAGGACTAATATTAAGTGGTTTTTATGCTGAAATAGTGAAAATTTCGTCAGAAATCCGGCGGAGCCGGAAAATTTTTGAAAATTTAGGGTAAAATGGTAAAATTTGGCAATTTTTGGGGTTCTGGGGGGGAGGTCGGAATTTATGGGGGGCATTTCTTGGGGGGGGGGGCTCCTCGAATGGGGGGAAGTCGCCGAATGGGGGCCGGGCGCCCCCCCCCCCAACCCCCACGCCCCCCCCAGTAAAAATAAGCCAGACTACTACAAAATGGACGTTTGGGCCAAGAGGCAAAGTAATTTAGAATTTAAAAAGCTATCGAATGATGCAGATACATATTGTGCATTATTTGCAATGTTCAAAAAATTAGTAAAATGTGACATTTTGTGACTATTTTTGGGGCTGCCTCACAGAAACGATTACTACAACAGTTACAAAGCCGGATTTTTGAAAAATATGCTCTTAGGCAAGCTTTAGATATTGCATTTTAGCAAAATGAGCTATACAACATTGCGAACGGTTTCGATTTCGTTGCCAGAAGCGAAAAATCAAAAATTCCTATTTTGGGCCATTTTCAATAGGAGTTGGAAATATTGAATGACTGTAACTTTTTATTTCTGGGCGAAATCGTCTCAAATTACAATGGAGTGTGTAGGGCCCTAGGGAGTATCAATAGTCACAATTTGAGCGAAATCGGGGAGAGAAGAATTTTTGACCCAAGTAGTTCCATCTTCTTGCTTGCTTATTTTCCCCTTGAAATTGTGGAACTATACTATTTGCAGCTTGTTTTTGGTAATTTCTATTAACTTGATTTTTCCAATAACTGATTAGTGGTTGTCGTTGTGTATTTTCTGGTGTTAAATTGATTATAGGAGCTATTTTGCAAGAGCGGATGTCCGATATCTTCTCCACTCTTCCACCGGATGAACCAAAGATAACTTGTCCGGAACCATGTGCTCATTATACTTCCTGTGATGCCTGCATTGATACAGGGTGAGTGAGTATGAGCTTTCAACTTGGTTAAACCAAAATGCCACTCTCACTGGGATTATGTACTCTTTGTTGTCAGGGAGCGGCGACCAGATCGTTTTGCTAGTTTTGCTAAATTTTGCTATTTACGGCAAACAATATTATTTTTAATTTTGAAAGCATTAAACATCCAGGAAGCATTTATGAGTAGAAATTTATGTGCCAAAATTTGATAACGTGAGAAGAGCTCCATCCTTAAGTCCCTTTTGGGCTTAAGGATGGTCGAGTGTTGTTCACCGACCTTATCCGACCGGCTAGCTGGCGGCTGACGGTCGAGATTAGGCCGGTCGGTGCAATTATTCCGGCGTATTGCCGTATACCATCCCCCTTAAAAACTATCATAGTTTTTCTTTTTTGGGATAGCCGGCCGCAAGAAGGATCGGACGACCGGCCGGCCCACAAAAAATTGAGCCGATGGACAACACTACCTTGGATCCTCCCCTTTCTCTGTCATTTTTTAGGGTTTTGAAAGTGGGGGAAGGGGCTTTGCACACACACACACACACACACACACACACACACACACACACACACACACACACACACACACACACACACACACACACACACACACACACACACACACACACACACACACACACACACACACACACACACACCCCAGGGATGGGAAAGTGGCGGGGGGTGCTTCCGAAGAGTGGGAGCGATCTCAAGATATAAATTAACTAAATTTTTAGCGAAAAATTAGCATTTTAAGATAAACGCGGAAAGTGGCTGTTTTAAGCTTAAGAAAACTACCTAACTTATTCCTATAAATTATGAGTCCACAAATGAGCTCAAAATTGAGAAAATTTTTGTAAATTTGACTTCAAAAACTGAACTTTAACTTAACCCTAAAAACTAGGTGAGGGCTTGCCGAAAGTGGGGGGGCTCCGAAAAGTGGAGGGGAGTGAAAATGGGCCCCCAACCCTCCCCCACTAAAAATGCCAATTGCTAAAATTGGCACTCCTGGCTCTATGGCTGTGTATCCGGGAATGAACACCGGCGGCCCCTGTCCCTGAAGTAGGGTTGGAGTTAATTTCCTGGGGTTACTTTTGAGTTTTGCCTTTCTAAACTTCTGGGTGCTGGTGTGAGTACAGAGTCTAAATATATTTGTGGTAGGCGGTTACAGCTTTTGGTGTTTCCAGGTGCATGTGGTGTTCAAATTTACAACGCTGTATAGATATTAACTCGCATACTCCTTCGTTTGGTCTGTATGGTCAATGTCTGCACTGGGCTACTAAGCAGTCTGGATGTAGTGGTACGCATAATAATAATTTTTTAGTTTTTCCTGTAATCTGTGCAGCTCGAAAACTGAAAGAAACTTTTTTGTAATGTTAGTATGTTTTTCGGAAACGTCCCGCAGTTTTCAGTTGGGAAACTAAATACGCAGCCAAGGCTTCACAAAAACTATCCTACGTTTTAAAAGGATATAAAATCATTAAAGTTTCTATTATCTATCTGTACCTATCTGTATTTTTTGAGACTCTTTCTGACTATCAGAAAATGTGATAGCGTACATACATTTTGCACGTTACATTCCATTTTAATTATCCTACTCTCATTGGTGGAAATGTGGCTTCCACGCAGTGTTCTATTACCAATCATTTTGCAGGTGTCTTTGACTGTGAATCTCAGCAAACATGTGAAGACTGTCAGCGTATCGGCCCGGCATGTGGTTGGTGTGACGACGGCTCGGGGACTGGCCTGGGTCAATGTCTTCATGGATCCAATAGTGGTCCGGTCAATCTGCTCCCAGGCGGCTCCTTTGTACGAGATCCGGATGTTTGCCCTGCCAAGAATTGGTTCTTTTTTGATTGTCCAGGTTTGTATTATTTTCTGTGTTCAGAGACTGAATTTTTGTCGCTTTCTTGATTTTTGTATTTTTCTCAGATTTTATGGCGTCTTTATATTTATGTTTTGGAGTTTTCAAATAATTAGATTTATGCAGCTGCAAGGAAGGGAGGGCTTATCCAACACTATGTGCTATGTGGTCTACTTCTTTCTATTTCGTATGTTTGTTTAGCTTGCCAATGCAACGGTCATGGTTTGTGCCAAAATATTACGGACTTGAAACCGGGGCAGAAACTTAGATGTGAAGTCTGCAATGATATGACTACTGGTAAGTGTGCACTTTTAAAATTGCACGGAAACTGTCGTTCATTTGAGTTTGTGGAATTTCTAAATGGCACGGGCCTATCCGTGCAATATTGAACTTGCTTTTTCCTACAGGGGGGGGGGTGGGGGCGGCCCCACCCAGAAATCGGTCCCCCCCCCCCAGACCTGGGTCGCCCCCCCCAGGATTGGGGCCTTCTCCCCCAGAACTCCAAAGTGCCCGGAAAAATAGGGTTTTGAGGGTAAATTTTGAAAAAATTTTCCGGCTTCGCCAGATTTTTAAGCATTTTTAGCTATTTTAAGCTTAATATAGGTTAAAATTAGTTAATTTTTAGCTCAGCAGCAAAAAATAGCTATTTTTTAAGCATTTTTGAAAAATTCTTTCCCCCCTCCAGAAATCCGTCCCCCCCAGACCTGGGGGGGGCCGCCCCTCAGACTTCCCCCCCCCCAAAAATTTTTGCCTAGGAAAAAGCCAGTTGAAAATGTAAAATTCAAGACTTTAATTTGATGGTATAATGTTATCTTTCAGCAAAAACTAAAATCTTTAACTGACTAAAATCAAAACTAACCAAAATGGATGATATTGCAATTTAATTCAGTAAAATGCTCAAAATGGTACATTATCTTTTGAAAGTTAGCATTTATACAATGAAATAGAAATGAGAGGCTTGAAATTTTGTATTTCAGTATTGCACGGTTGCATCCTTGCAATTTCAAAATGCTTCACGCTTCACTTTCACGAAAACTCCGTCTAATTTTAAAATTGGATGTAGTTTCTGTACAATTTTAAAATTATGCAAGATTATAGTATAAAAATTATAAACATTGTATTAGTGATATTTTCCTTTTTTGATCTTTCCAAATTTGCAAGGTGCTGTGTTTTTAAACTATAGAATGTGACTGTAATGATCAGGCTAGCAGTTGCCATCCATTGACTGGCCGTTGCTATTGTACAACCAAGGGTATTGTTGGACATAACTGTGATCGTTGCGATGAAAATTCTCACTATATCGGAGATCCCAAAAATGCTACCTGCTTCTGTAAGAAGGCTGACATTAAATTCGTATATATATTTTTTACAAATGTTGCAATAAGATGTTCAGAAATGAAGATAATATCGTGCCAGTAAGGTTGATTCTGTTCTCGTAAGAAGAAGATTTAAAAATTTAGCAATAGATACCCCACTGCATCCACAGTCGTAATGTTGTAATATTTTAGTTTTTCCATTGTGTCGTTCCCTACTCGAGTGTCTTTATTTTAAATATTTTACAGTGTTTCAATTTTTTAAATTTAAATGAGCATTTTTATGTTTAAATGATATCAGTTAGTGCGAAAAATGTTTTCTGGTGACTAACCAAAATCTGTGTCTATTTAGTCTTTTATTTGTTCAGATAATCTGAATGTGGACTTCGTGTTCACGTTTAAGCTGAACGAAGAGGAGGATCGGAACATAACTCAGATCAATTTTGTGACGCGTCCTCTGAAGGACGATGCTGATGTCACTTTTAAACTGGAGTGTCGCAACAAAAATCCGGGTGGTCAGAAAGCCCGATTAAATCTGTCCATCTATTCATGTACGTACACATGGGAGTTGTCCTGTTTATTTTGCTATTACCTTTGAATACGGTAGGTTGAGCACGCGGTATTAGAGGTATATTTCCTAGGGTTACACCTCACATAGTAGCTGTAATGGCGAAAGATTAAGTCAAATTTTTGCCGAGTTAGTCGTTTGCTAATTCCCAGCTAATCTGATTAAACAGCAGGGATAATTTGTCGATATGTGCTTCCCCACAGATATTTTTTAAAACGCTTCAGGGATTTCGCTGATTTTCGTCAGGAAATGGTTATTAACTTATTATGCAGAATTTTGTCGTGTAGTAATAATTGGTACGAACTTGGCAATTGATTGACAGCCTTGTTGAACCTATTATTTTTAATTAAACACTAATAGTGTTTCTTCTGTTTAGCTGCATGGCTGGGCGCACGTCCAATGCTAAGAGGAACGCCATGTGAGCAGATTGAACGCCGATTTAACAAGGATCGATTCAAGATTGGTGCTGAATGGAACACCACTTTTTACGTGTACATCTATGACATACACGTTCCTATGGAGCTTGTGGTGAGCTTGAGTTTGTGTTAATCTGTGTAAGACTTGCCTTGTGTTGCTGTGTATCTGTTGCTTTGAAGAATGATCTTCCCTCAGACATCCCTTAGTTCCATTTTAGATAGACATGGATGACACTAAACAATTAAAATTAAATTACAGTGGTGCTGGAAGCAGTTTTCTGTTTTCAAACAATTTTTGGTCAATCCCTTATTCACTACTTCTAGCCTGTCCTACTGTTTGCTGTGTTGCTTGCTGTTTGTTTGAATGGTGGTAGTTAGTCACCTTGTCAACAGCTTGCTTGATTGGTAATCCAGTAGGTGTCGCAGTGTGGGTTTGGGTCTGGTAAATGTTTTAGTGCTCTTGTAAAATTACTTTCTAAACATTTTCGTATTCTTTCCTTCTGAATCGGTAAAGCCGTTTCCTATATTACTCGATAAATTTTGTAGGTTTCGTTTTCTCGTGCTGGACCATTTCCTCCTCCTCTCATCTGAAGTTGAACCAAACTTTTTGTCTTCGATTCATACTCACGGTCACATCTTAAGTCTTTAGCCTGAAGTCCTAAATGTAGTTTAGCAGCTTAACAAAAAATATCTGTACTGTCGCTATTGTGTCGTTGCTGTTGGTATAAATAAAGCACCCTGCTTTGATTGATGTGCAGTCTATGACATATTTTTATTCTACTACCTTCATTGTAAGCGAACGTTGTAGAATTACATCAGCAGTGATATTTCGTGGACTCAATGAATGTTGGTTTTGTTGGTTGGTTTTGTTATAGTAATAATGTGTACACCCCTACTCTGTAGAGAATTTTTCTTCAGTTCGTCGTTGCCTGTAGGGGCTTGTCAGAACAAGCTAGCTAGTCTACTGGTCAACGGATTTTCTGATTTGTAATAAGTGGAACATTGTTGAATGAAAAGTTAGGTGGCTTAAGGTGCTGGTATCCTTTCGGGTATTTTTAACTCACACGGCTTTAATACTTTACGTTGATGGCTAAAACTTACGAATTAAGCTATATATTTCCGAGCTCTTTAACATTCTGGGACCAGTCTCGTATTTTTAGACCAAAAGATAAGAAAGATTTGGTTTTTGACCTTAGGCTCCCAGTAGGTAGACAAGACACGGGATTGGTTGTCATGGCTGGAAAGAGGTCACGAAAATGAACATTTTTGCTTTTACAACCTTTGAACTATCTCCAGTGGTTAAGGGGGGGGGTCGCTTTTTGGCCGATTTTTCGACCATCTCCGATTGTGCTCATTTTCACATATTTTGTAGTCCTAATGGGTCCCCAAAACAAGACAGGTGCGTTTTGCGTAATATTGCTTCAATCGTTCTGTAGGGGCCTTCAAAGGTTACCTCAAGGTTACCTCGACATGTGTTAAACATAGAAAAATGAAAAAGTTAGGTTAAAAAGTTTGTGGCAGAAAAATTTTTCGCTGTATGCAAGATACAGCGCTGCAACCTTGTTGTACATGTTAAGGACATATCAGAGAGTGCAAATAACCCTTCTGGAACAGTTCTGTTGAGTGTCGGATTTTTGGCGATTTTTCAAAGTCAAAATTTCGGAAAATTGGTGCTTTTTGTACCACGAAAAACAGGACCAGCAAAACATATTCGCCTCTCCTGCACGATTGGCAAAAGCTACAGAAATCGCTTATAGATAGTTGCACTCTACGCATACACAGAATTCTTACGACAGTAGTTGCAAATTTCTACCGTTTGTAGTGCTCTCAAAAAACTTGCCACAAAATGGGCTAATTTTGCCAAAAATCATCATTTTGCACAATTTTCACGTTTTTGCAATAATTTCTCACTCGTTACCCACTCGAAAGTCACCAAAATTGGCATGTAAAACTCTCAATGCCTGCCTAAAAATAAGGTAAAGGTAAATGCTTAAAGGTAGAACTTTTCTGTCGTGTCGGCTCCTTTGATCTCTTCTAGGTCACAAAAAGTCAATTTTTGAAATTTCCAAAATATAGACAAATTGGGTATCATTCGATAGCTACTGATGAGCCGAACAACTTTTCTAATAGAACTATGTGTCTGAAATGTAGTATCTGAAAGTTAGAGTAAGTTAAAGTTTGAGGGCACAGTTAGCTGGAAAAGGCTCAGTTCACAATTGATGAATGTACTGTGAACGACTGGATGGATATTCCGGAGTCGTTTTAGCATTAAAATATTAGCCAACCCACAGAATTAAATTGCCATATTAGTTGACCAAAATTTCGGTACCGTTCTGTCTCAACATGACTTTGGAGGGCAAATCGCAGTGATTTTCAAGTTTTCCAACTTTGTAGCTGAATATCTCTGTCACTGTTTAGTTTCGAATTCTAATGTTTTGTCTTGTTTTTGAGAACATATGTACCTATATTGTGTATGAAAATGAGCGAAATCCGTGACTATCGATTTTGACCCAAAGCGACCCCCCCCCCTTAAGTCAGTATAAGCAAAAAACTGTTTTTAGGGTCAAAAAAGTGGCCATTTTCGAGGAAATCAGTTTTTTCAAAATTGCTGCCACGTGTTACAAACAAACTTATCTTATTTATACTCAATCGATACAGCGTCCAAATACCCATTTTATGAATGCCTATTAGCCGGAATTTATTGCTTTAAGCTAGAGATTTGGCCGAAAAATCATTTTGGCAAAACTGCGATTATTTTGTTTCGAACATCGATTTCTCAAAAACTGCTCGATTTTTGACAGAATTGAAATTCATAATTCTGCGGAGGGTCGTTTTTCTTGGTTTGGGCTAAAACGTATCCAGTAGCAAGAAAACTCAATGCGAAGTTGCGAAATTTCGTGTTACCGTACATATGACCGATTTTCTCGACCGTTAAGTGCTGAGCCAAATCTAGGAAAACGTCCCTCGGCCCATTGGTCCTTCATATAGTGGCGCAAAAAGAACTTTTGGCCGATTTTTAAGTTTTGAGAAATCGATGTTCAAAATGTTTGGTCTATTTTCATCCTGTTAGATGTCAGCATGTCAAAATATTTCTGCTATTTTTTTGCTAATTTTGCCAGTTTTGTAAGCCCATGTGTAGGTTAGATAATAAGCTTTAAAACGATGTATAAAGCTCTTTCCAACTTCCAAAATTGCGAAACTTATAGCTTTTCAAAAAATCACCACAAAAGCACTGCACAAAAGGATACCCGCACCTTGAGTGTGAGATGGGGTGGGTTAGGGATTAGAGTCGAAGGGTATTCCCGATTTTGGCTTTAACATTATCATAGGGGTCGCGGCAGCGACCCCTATAATATGTGTGAAAAGTGGCTGGAGACAGTGTAAAATAAGCTGCGCAAATTGTAGAGCACATCAAGTTTAGTATGTCTGGGAAGTTTCAGCCCCGTATCACTTACCGTTAAAAAGTTGCACCCCGGACCGGTTATGAAAGTGATGTTTTTTTTATTTTTTCCGGTTTCTCCTATTTGATGCTTGTAATCTGCATAATGTTCGCCGCTTTCGCGTGAACTGCAGTGGTGGGCCAACCTAAAGGGCTATAGGGTCTAGTAGTACCCTCTAAAGAGTTTAAGAATCGCCACTTTTTTTGCGCCGCAGGAGCACCACAGGATGATGCGTTAAATTGGTGGGCCCGCGTGCTGCCTTGCTGGGGGTAGTGCACGCTAAAGAACTCTAAATCCACTTATCGTCAAGAGTAGGGCGCGGAGTACCCGGTGGAAGGTACCCCCTTGGGATATACCAGCACCTCTGCAATGTGGTCCGCCTACCTCCTGCGAGGGAGTGTTGGGTGCCAACGAGTCATGTACTCAAAATGGATCACACAACTTTCCGGGTTTGTCTCTAATCCCACCCCATCTGCGCTTGGGGCTTGGAGTGTCGAAAGATGCTGTGCTCCTCTACCTTGCGTATGAGCAGTTAATGGATGTCTTACGACCGGAGCCGTAAGGCCAAGAAGGTGTCTGCTCCAGCTTCCCATTGTGGGACAGCATTCAGGCGACGAAGCGAGAGTCATACTAGCTATGACTGATGGGGAGAGACAAAGGTTAGCGCCCTCATATAGCCTCTTGGCTGAGTAGCCCGGGAATAACAACAACAACAACAACACCACAGCGCCGCAGTGGCGCTGCCAAGTTGGCTCGGAGCGAAAAGTGGCCATTTTTGTGGTCGTCGCTCAGGTCGAACGTTACGAACTGGAGCTGATTTCTTTTTATATTCAAAAATTACATATATTGAACTAACTAACGGTCAAGGTTTCGTTTATCTATCACTTCTCTAGCGACCACAGTGGCCGTCCAAAAATAGCTAAAATTCGAAAAATGAAAAATCGAAATTTCTCTATCTATTCAACTTAAGAAGCCCAAATCTCTATGGGGGTTTTCTGGTGCGCCCAGCTCATTTCCTGGGCTTATTGTAGTGGGGGGGCCCCATAAACACCCTTCCCCCCAGAAAAGTGGGTGCCCTTTTGGTACCAACTTTTGCCCTGAAAAAAATCGCTCAGAAGGCCAAATTTTCAAAAATTTTCCGGCTTCGCCAGACATTTTTAGTCGATTTTTGCCTATTTAAGCGCTATTTTTGCACTAAAAATGAACTTTTTTGGGGATTACTATAAAAACAGCGCTATTTTTAGCATGTTTTTAGAAAAATTTGGAAACATTTTCGCCCCCCCCCCAAGAATGACTTGCCCTCCGAGGGCCCCCCAAAGAGCCCCCCAAGAAAAATTCCCTAGAATAAGCCCAGAGTTCCGGTATCCGTTTCTCCGTCCGACGTACCTATTTTGCTGGGCTGGTTCCAGTTTGCCGTTTGAATTGTCAGTCGGGTGGGAGGTCAAGTGGTCGAAAATTAAATTTTTCAAAAGTGGTCAAATTTGGTATCAAATGAAAGCCCTAAGTGAGCTGAGCAACTTTTGTCATAGAACTGCGTATCCAAAGTGGCTGTAGAGTGCTGTGGTAGGGCGGGGTGGGGTCTTGGGCGATTTTGGGTGAAAAATAAAATTTTTCCAAACTCGTCAAATTTGATATCAAATGAAAGCCCTAAGTGAGCTGAGCAACTTTTATGTACTTAAATGTAAGTTCGAAGCGAATGAAATAAGTTTCGCCATGGAACCATCCACCAAAAGTTGCTGTGTCGGATTTATGCCTTTACTTTCTCAACCGGAATTTAAAGGATAGACATAGGCCCAACACACATATTATTATCCCCTTTTGTGCGGAGCATTTTTGTTACTTGTGTATTAAGCTACAGCTATTAAGCGTACAGCTTCTAACAAGTAATCATCTTACTCCGGGGAAAGAAAGTTGGGTATGCATTAATTATTTCTCAGTTCCCATAAAATACAGAGAAGATAGCATAGAGTGTTGAAAAGATGAATGATGGCAGGTAAAATAATGATGCGCTTGGTCGTGTGTTCGTTGTCGAATACTCTTGGGTTGATCTATTTGAATTATAATAAAACCGAGTCCTTTGTTTTGTGACATTTATGATTTGTTTTGGTTTCAGATTTCTTTTGCTCAAACTCCTGGCTTGAATCTGGTGAAATTTTTCATCACATTTGCTAGGTATGTCATGTAACAGTTTTACAACAACGTTCGGGTTACTTGACGGGTGTGTAGATCTTCAGTTGATTATGAGGTAGAATTCACTTCACTTCACTAGCTGGTGAGCTGTGGCGAAGCAGTTGATTATGAAACACTTGTCAAGTGTGCTCATTCGCTGATTTATGTTTTATTGTGGTTTTTGTTTAGCTGCTTTCTGTCCTTACTTTTGGTTGCTGCTGTTCTTTGGAAGATCAAAGTTCGCGTCGATGTTTATCGAAGAAGACAGGTAAAAGCGCTCTGTTGGATATGTTTGCGTTTTGTATTGTGTTAAAAAATGTAATGACTGGCACAGAAAGCTCAGTAAAATTGGAATGGTGAGACTAAGTACTTAAATCGTCGGCCGATGTCTAATATGATTCTTGGATTGGAGACTTTCAGGTCGTCGTTTGGTTACAGTCAACATTTTTTCAAAATCGGATTTCATCAGATTGTCGGCATTTTTATTTTGGAACGTCATTTTTATTTCTCGAACGTCAAAAATTTTTTCTGAGGTTCAGTTTTGTTCTAGTAATTTTGGCTGCATTTTTATCTTGTCGGCGGGCCTTGTTGCAAATTTAGCATTGTCCGTGACCCGCGTGTTTTATAACTTACTGATATACCAGGTGTCATGACTTCGAGCATAAACGACGATAAGTCAATTCAGGGGTATAGGGAGCGGAGCCTCGTTGAAGGTGAAGAAATCTTTTGTTTTTTTTTCGATAAAATCTTTCTTCCAAAGCTTTTTCTGCATAGATAACAAAACTGATATTATAGACGTTGGAAGCATATATTTGCCGAAGGCGCGATTTTTTAGATTTTTGCACTTTTTCCATGTTCGTGTTTACCTTTTCTTGCCTTCAAATGTAGGCGCTGCCCAGATCCGTCCCTAGTTTATAGCATTTGAAGAATAAAATTGATAAGTATGCGTAATTGAATGTTCATGTATACATATACAAGAATAAAAATGCTCCGATGGAGCATGAAAAATGCAATATGGGTGACACTGGGTTTTAAGCGGACAGAGGACTAGGTTTTAAAACGTTAATATGGGAGGGGCAGGTTGTAAATGCCAGGAGGACTAGGTTAAAAGCGCACTAATATGGACCAACTTCGCTGAACAACCCATATTCGCGGAAACTGCCCGGACTGATGCTGATGGCAGTTCTTCGGTAACAGTTTACCAATTTGTGAACATAGCTCTGTGTCTGCAACTATAGTTGTATTCGTAATACTTAATAATTACATAATTAATACAGCTTACAACACAACTTAATTTAATTAGGTTCCAACACTTAATACAACATATGCAGTAAAAATTGGTGTCACAAATCCCGCTTTGGCAGCTCAGTATAAAACGCTTGAAGTATATAAAGCATAATATTTCAAAATCAGCAAAGCTGACGAATTTAGAACTTAAAGGTCAAATGCGGAGTGGAGCATGCGTACCCGCGAATATGGGTTGTTCAGCGAAGCTGGTCCATATTAGTGCGCTTTTAACCTAGTCCTCCTGGCATTTACAACCTGCCCCTCCCATATTAACGTTTTAAAACCTAGTCCACTGTCCGCTTAAAACCCAGTGTCACCCATATTGCATTTTTTATGCTCCATCGGAGCATTTTTATTCTTGTCCTGCTTCATTTTTAAGGTTCTCAGTAAAACTTAAGCAAGAATGTTAAAGCTTTATGAAAGAAACTTTAAAAATCCCCCCAATCTTGAAAAGTACCTATTTCTCCATTTTCTTGATTTTGGCAGAAAAATCCTCATCCACTACAAATAAGAATATTTTAGAAAGTTGTAATTGCCATTCTACTGCAGCGCAACCAGATGCAAATTATACTGTCGATGACACAAACTTATACGGCACGATTTCAATTGCTCTTCTGCACGTGTCTGCAGAATTTCAGACGATTGCAACTTTTGTGTAGCTAGTTATAGGCCGTGCTGTACTTCAGCAGCACTCTGCTGCAGTGCAACCAGAGGGAAACCTTACTGTCAGTGAAGGAAGCTTATATATACGGCACGATTTCTAATGTCGGCCGCACTAATACGCAAAATTTCGGACGATTGCAACTTTTATGTATCTAGTTATAGGCCGTGCTGTACTTCAGCAGCACTCTACTGCAGCGCAACTAGACGCAAACGTCACTGCCAAATACCAAATTTGTCTAGTTTGGTTGAGTATTTAGCTGCCACGGTGCTCGAACGGGTCTCTAAGGGCCGCGCTGAGCCTTTTACATCCATATTATAGGGGGAGCGCTATCGCGCCCCCCTATAATTACGCTTTCATTCAATTGTAGCCGAAAATCCTAAAATTATGTAGGGGCGCGATAGCGCCCCTACATAATATGGGGTGTAAAGGCGTCTGCGCGGCCTCCCTGAGACC
>JASAND010001231.1:0-13038 GCA_030248195.1 Trissonchulus latispiculum
ACTCAGTGTTTGAGGCCGGCCGCCGGCCGACGACTTTTGCCCGCCGGCCGGCGGCCGGTCGACCGGCCGGCTAACGGCCGCCGCTGCGATACAAATCACCAATCGGAAATTTACAAAATAAAGCAACTAGGTTTAAAATGGGCTCCAAATCGATAGTTTTGCTAATTTTTTATGTTATGGTGTGCTATTTTTCTAAGATAACATCCGAAAATAAATATCTTAGCAGTTATAATAACTGCACTGCAGACTGCCCTAGGCCGGTAGCCTGCCTGCCGGCCGGCCGGCCGCCGGCCGGTCTACTGGCTCACCGGCCGCCGGCCTGTGAAACCCCGGCCGGCCTCAAACACTAGTGGCACTCCTTTCCCCAGACGCTGGTACTTCGTATACTTTGTTCGGGCTCCGGGTGCTTATTATATGTCTGTAATAGGTCTGTAAAATTGTGGCAAATATGAAAGAATTCGGAACTACCATACAACCATTACATAAAGTTTTATGCCACCTGAAACATGAAAAAATGCCAATTTTTCTCTGGTTCAAATGGTATCTCAGGGTGGTCTAGCATGATAACGCTCTCAAATTTGACTCAATTTAGGTATACCAAGTCTATAAAGGAAGAGTGAGATACTTTACTTGGCCCTCCCTAGTATTTTAAGATTGAGATATGCTCGGCACATTAAGGCACATTAAACCGCAGGTTGAGTACCACTTACGGTTGTTAACCATAATATGTTTATACGCGTTTGAACTAAAACGCATCTGATGGCTAATCGCCTACGTTATGTCAAAGTGACGTGTTAAGCGGATCTCCCCCCGCGAGATCTCTGGGGGGTCCCTTTGACACGTACAAGCTTGTAAAATCGTTTAGCTCTTCGCTGATTGGTTGATTTTTAACTACCATATGCCGCTAGAAATACACGTAAATACACGTAAACTGCGATTAGCCCTTAGTTCAAACGCATATAAACATATGGTTAACAACGGTAAGTACTAAGTGGTCACCCCCCCCCCCCGATATTTTGGCCTTAACCTGCCGACTAGTGTTGTTGCCCGGCCGGTTCTTTGACTCGGCCTGCCGGACCCGGCCGGCCGAGCTTGTGAACCCGGCCGGCCGGCCAAAAAAGGCCGGCCAGTACCAGTTTTGCCCTATTTTTCGTGTGTTTGCAAAATATTTAGCATTAATTGATGCATAGTTACTCCTGGTTATGTATAACAAATAAAATCAAGTAATGTCCTTTTTCTGAAGACTGGCCGGATTGTCGGCATAGTGGGCCGGCCGGGTTTTCCTCGGCCTGCCAACAACTCTACTGCCGACCATATTTCAAGCTTAAAACACTAGGGAGGACCGAGTGTCTCACTCTCCCTTTATAGACTCTTGGGTATACTGATTTCCTTACCCTACCACAACAACATATGTAAATTTTAACCTTAAAGTGGATGCATCACTAATATATACTTTGAATATTCAGTTGAATGCTAAATACTAACCAACCATGCATGTGCTTGGGGGATTGGGGACTTGGAACTCACCTCACCAGAGGGGTCGCTCACTAGTGTTTGAGGTCGGCCGGGGTTTCATCGGCCGGCCGCCAGTCGGAGAGTCGCCGGCCGGACCCTTCGGTCAGCCGCCCGGCGGCCGGTGAGGCCGTAGGCTGGCCGGTGGCCGGCCTGGAGCAGTTTGCAGTGCAGCTATTAGGACTGCTAAAATTTGATTTTCGGGTGGTGGTATATTAGAAAAATGTAGTTGTACGTGGACTGTACACTGATTGCACAAACCAGATTTGGAGTTCATTCTAAGCTTTGTAGTTGCTCTAAGGGCCTTTTCAAGAAAGGGTAGAGTAGAGTTGAGCAGAGTGGAGTAGAGTAGAGTTAAAATTAACTCTTTTCATGAAAGGATGGAGTTAATTTTAACTCTGCGTGTTTTAACTCTCTTTAACCCTGCAGGGTTAAAAACGACAGGGTTAAAAAGAGTTAAAAATGCCAGGGTTAAAATTAACTCCATCCATTCATGAAAAGAGTTAATTTTAACTCTACTCTACTCTGCCCTACCTTTCTTAAAAACCTTGTTTTTGGAATCACCAACTTAGAACAATTATTACTCATTCATTACTTTGAGTTGGAAAACAAATGTCAAAATGTAACTTACGACTTTCTCTTTAATGAATGAGAAAAAACAATTTGTCTTTCTAGAATTTGAAAATGAGTCATGAAAAATGTGGTAAAAATGCGAAAAAATGAAAAACACATTTTCAGGTTTTTGCAGACTAAAGCAAATCTTTTCGAAGCACATTAATTATCACAAAACTGTTGTTTATTGCAGAGAAATTAGCTAAAATGTATTCGCAAGCTTAATTTTTACTTCCTTTCTCAAGCATTTGATAAGCGATTATGCAACAGTTGGAAAAGAACTGTCGCACCAACTGAAAAAGGTGCCATGAAGTACTTATAAGGGGAAGGAAGTATAAGTACAATATAAGTATAAATATAAACGGACATCAGATTTATGTTCTGCAACTTTGGAATTTGTAATTTTCATGTAATTTTGCAGAAAACTCTATGATAATTTTTTCTCGAACGTAAATTAAAAAACTTTCGGGAATAAATAAGAAATGTTGATTCCGAAAAATTGTGAATGTTTATTCCGGTCGTTTTATTGAAGGGCAACCGTTTGCAAGTTAAAGTTAAAGTTAAGTTAAAGTGCAGTTTTTGTATCAATCAAATAAAGCAATTTTTGCCTAAAACCCAACTTAAAAATTCTCAGCAAATTGGAAGTACAAAACATTTTCGGTTCTCTTATGGTCCTTTCGTAGAAAACTTGAAAAATTAAATATTTAGTATGCTAAAATTTGGTTATCGGTCGATTAGAAATATGTTCGAAAGCATTCATGCAAAAGTTTTATCACATCTTCTTTCAGTTTAATTTCATTTCTAACCCTGATTCCGTTTCCGACTTCTGCTTTTTAGACTGACTCGTCAATTACAAGAATATTTCAGCATGATTCAAAACAACCAATCAAAATGAAGCAAGTATGTGCAGCCAATGAGAATAACTCTGCAAGTTTCTGATTGGTTGACTGACATCATTGCATTTCTAGAGTTTATTTGCTGGCAACATTGCTTCAAAACGCTGTTTTCATACAACGAAGATGTTTAAATTTACGGTGCATTAATTTATACTACCACATGAACTTTTTATTGAAGCTGCAGTAGTGAAATTAATTGGAATGAATAAAAATTGCAGCCAATGTTGATATCGAAAATAGCTAATAAAATATTGTTTAATTGAATAATAAAACATCTGAAACAAGAGAAATGACTAACTTGCGAATTTTTAGATTTTAACTCTGCTTAACCCGCGTGTTTTGACGGGGGTTAAATTTCAATGGAAAACGCTTTTAGGGAGTTAAACAGAGTTAAATTTAACCCTTTCATGAAAAGGGTAGAGTTAAATTTAACTCTGCAAATATTTAACCCTTGCAGCGATTCTTGAAAAGGGTAGAGTTAGAGCGAGTTAATTTTAACTCTTTTCAAGAAACAACGCAGAGTTAAAAACTTTAACTCTCTATAACTCGCAGGGTTAAAATTAACTCGTTTAACCCTTTCTTGAAAAGGATCGAGTTAATTTTAACTCTACTCTACCCTTTCTTGAAAAGGCCCTAAATTTTAAATTTCTGACTGCTGATTTGCATACCGGCCGGCCGGTCGGTAGCCGGCGGCTGGCGGACGAGCGAAAGTCGTCGAGCGGCGGCCGGCTCTGGTCGATCAGGCTCCCTAGTCCCATCATTGATCCACTTCTGCTGGGCTGATCCAGCAACAATCCAGGAACACTGCTTCACGGAGTGTGGTAGAAAACACCAATTCCATTGCTGCTGCTGGTGCGTCCAGAGTCCAGACTGCCGAAATCTTTGAAGAGGCTTTACTTTAAGGTTAAGGTTAAACTTAGTTTTGTACGATCTACGAAAGCGCTGATACAAGTGATCGTGCCAGCGATTTTTACAATTGTTGTCTAAAGTTTAGTTCAAGTGGAATTGGTTAGACCGACACTGCGTAAACTGACACGATTTCTCCTACCAAGATCAAGCAGTAGTAAAAAAGAAGGGACCTCGGACAGAAAGTGTCCTAACAATCAGAGTATTAATGTATACTGCAAATCGGAATCCGCTGATTGGCGTTTACATTTAAAACGGATATCTCGAAAATTACCTATATACTCACAATTTAAAGTTTCTAAAGAAGTCCGTTAATTGAGTATTCAATGGTGCATTTAAGTATTTCTCTACGTGCACATATGTAATTATGCATTAATAACAGTAGATAATAAATACGTACATGGACGATATAACAGAATTGCTGCATAAATAGTAATAACAAATATAAAATTATCATTTTACAAATATTGTAATGCAATATACAATCTTAATTTATATACTAACAGAAATAAAAATAATCATTTGTAAAAACAGAATTTTAATTCTAAGAAAGGATCAGGTAACATGAAAATAATGGTTTCCTTTAGGCAAAATTTCTAGTTCACCTATGTATAATCGGATTTTTACAAATGATTGCATTACAGACTTATGTAGGTACTCTGCGTGATTCCGTGCCACTTTATACATAAACAAAACTTGGACCACAAAGATCAGAAATTATGTATGCCACAGAAGAAAAAGTAGTTCAGAATCAGTAGTTCCGTGATAATCAAGTTCAGCTCAGTTAGCTGTCCAGTAGAAGCTATCAGTGTCAGTTAAACGCGATTGTCATTTCCTGCCGCAGCGGCCGCAGCAGCCGCAGCCTGATAGGCCGTGGCGGCGTTGAGGGCCGGCGTGAGAGCCGCTGCCTGGCCCGCATAATTTGCATAGTGCTGCGGAATCATGCTGGCTGCAAATGTGGGGGAATAGGAGTGCGGGTCATAGGCGGCATGAGTACCATTTGCAGCAAAGGTTACCGGAGTGTAAGCACCTGTTGCTGTGGCGGCCTGATATTCCAGCAGCTGACTGGCGGTTAGATTAGCAGTCGGCGAGAGAGGTGAGACGGGCGGAATCACTAGACTGGGTGACGCCAGCAACGGAGATGCTGTCTGATAGTATAGCGTCTGTGGAGAGATGCTAAAATAAAAACACACTGAAGAATAGAACTGAAAAATTTCTAGAAATAAACTGTGACACTTAAGTTTGTTTATGCAGACATCAAACAACAACATATGCAATTAGCCTTACCAGTATAATACGAATTTAAACTTTGCTGCTTTATTGAGAACTTTTCTCAGCATATGTTTGCATGCAAAGATTGAATTTCATGTTCATTATTCTGGTCCTCATTTTGCTCATTGATAAGTGAGCTAGGTATAGCTTTCATAGTTCAACTGAGCCAATTTAAGTTTCCATGTCAAGTGAAATTGCAACAGTATTCCCCAAGTAGAGAAGTCATAAAGACATTTATTGGAACGTACTGACTATGCAGTATGCACAATGCCTTTAAAATTTCTTTTTAAAAGCAGTTAAATGTATAAAAATATCTCATTTATATATAGACATATGATATTTATCAATCTCTATAATATTCACAGCACAAACTTCACACGGACACGCCCATTCCAATGCAGAAATATTGGGTCTCTTGTGCAATTCCCCCCAGCCATAACTTTTGATTTTTTGACCAATAACTTTGAAATTTTGTATGGGTGCATACTAGAGGCTGATGAATTCAAAAGTTCAAAAATTTTAAAATTATAAAGAATTTTAAAAAAATTTAAAATTTTATTTTGGTAAGGGGGGACCAAGGGGAACCGAAAAATTTTTTGAAAAAATTTTGCTGAAAACGTGCATACAGGGGTTTTCAGGGGTGCTGCGCACGAACCTGAAATCCGTTTTTCGATAAAGCTTTTCGTTAGCTCAGGATAAGCTTACATCTTAAGCGTATAACTTTAGCTTATTTTAAGCTAACGAAAAGCTTTACCGAAAAACGGATTTCGGATTCGTGCTCAGCGCACCTGAAAACCCCGGTATGCACGTTTTCAGCAAATTTTTTTCAAAAAATTTTTCGGTTCCCCTTGGTGTCCCCCCGTACGAAATAAAATTTAAAATTTTTTAAAAATTTTTAAATTTTAAAATTTTTGAATTTTTGAACTCATCAGCATCTAGTACTCACCCATACAAAATTTCAAAGTTATTGGTCAAAAAATCAAAAGTTAGGGCTGGGGGGAATTGTGCAAGAGACCCGAAATATTGACACCAACTTTGAATCTGTCGTTTGTCTGTGTCCCCGTCACTTTTCCGAAACGTGTGTTTCTGCCTTCTGATACGAAATCTGAGTAATGTTCAAGATTAAGGATAAATATCTGAAAGTGATTCTCAAATATGCGCCAGATTTTAAGTCTGTTAACTGTAGTGGTTTGGATTTTCTCGAGACGGAGACTGTCCAAAACGGACTAATTATTTCTCGTTTTTCTCAAATATTACGAATAGAGCAATCTCTTAGCTGGCTGCAGACATTTCTCAAATAATTAACAACCTGCTTCATAGCTGGAGATAAACTGGCTGTTTGGGCTGACTATGAACGAACTTGAAAACATCACGAATAAGATTTTTTCAATTTTTCACACTCAATCGAAACTGTAGCAAAATGTTTTTCCTTTAATTATTTCAAGAATTTGAGTGCATGCTTGTCAATTGCTTAATCTAAACTTGAATTCATGTTCAATTAGACTGTAGTAGTAAATACACATGAAGTATAACATCTCATGACGGACTTCTTGAGGTATACGTTTCGTTTCTTCCTCGTGTAAACGTTTAAAAATTTAAAACTTCAAATCTTACAAGCTTTCAAAACTTTAGTGTTGACCGATGAGAAATGTAAAATGACGTCAGATTACATAACGATTGTATATAGTTGTAGTAAACTGAAAGAGCAGACTTAATCTGTTTAAGTTTAAACTGAAAAATATATTGTATATATGAAATATAGTTTTTCTTTTTCATGCCTTTCTAAACACTGTATAATAGGGATTGTATAAAAATTTTACAAAAAGGAAGAAAACTCTGGATTGTTTGATACGTGCTTTAGCTTTCACATTTTAATTCAAGTCTGCCCCTCACCCTGTGCTCAGAATTTCTGAATCTTGACCAATCTAGCTAAAATTTGGTATACAGTAGGTATGTTTACGATCATGCTGAGCTGAAAAGATGCGAAGATGTTTTTATTGCGATCAGTAGGTTTTTTCTACCATTTCTGATTCTCAAGAGAGAGACAAGCAGAAACAAACTTTTTGCTTTGCTTGTGATGTTACTGAAAACTTGTACAGAATTTTTCGGGTCGAAAACACGGATCAGAAGTTAGTAAATTCAAGCCCCTTTTTTAGCTTATAATTTTAGCTTACTATTTTACACAAACGAAAAGCTGAATGTAAATCCGATTTGCAATCTGCGAGCTTGAAAACGCCTTCCTCTATAAAATTTTTACAAAAATCGTCCACAAAATACTTTTCGTTATCTTGCTCCCTTTGGTGTCTAATATATTGACTACTAAATAGATTAACAATTAAAATATATTGGCATCAATTAGGCAAGCTGAGTCCAGTAAAAATTTACCCGTGGGCTCAAACTGGAAGGACCCTAGTAAAAGTTTTACAGCTGTTGCATCTTCGACTTCGCAGCGTAGATAAAAAGATCTTTTCCACAATAGCATCTAGATTTGTTTTAAAGCTTCATAGTTGGAAAAGCTAGAAACTCTAAGACTAAGTTTCAATATCAATTATTTACGTAAAAACCACTTCCAACGAAACCATTCAGGTAAAAACCACTTCTTTCCTCCGGGGGTAAGGAAATCTTTAGGGAAATTTTTCCTGGAGGAAGTTTTCACGAGGGAACGTTTCCTTTTGACACCGTCAGGTCAATGGACTAAAATTTTAAAATCTAGATTTTCAAAGTTTTCTAAAAGAAAAGAAACCATTTCTTAGCTAATTCACAAAACATGACTGGCAAATAGGTATTTCGACCATGCATACTTTCACTTTCAATGTTTTCTTCTTCGCCAAGAATTAGAAGCGCTGTATTACTTATTTTTGAAAGAATGGAAAGGCAGATTCAATTTTGCAAGAAGTATAGCTTCGTGACCGGGTTTAAAGCTATTAACGTTTATAAAGTATATAAAGTAACGTTTATAGACCGCGGTACTTCCCTCCCATGCTTGTCATGTACCTTTGTATCTACAAAAACACAATTAAGATGTAATGTAATAGCCTGTCTTTAGGATTCGTTTCTAAGTCAGCATTAGTGATACAACAACAAATTACGGCAATTTTAAATACATCAAAAAGCTAAAATCACACTAAATAACTGCACGCCACAACAAGGTTCGGTTACACAATGGAAAATGGTTCATCTTAGTGGCAAAACACTAATTTATGATGTATACTGCTTTTTGGGATAGGTATAGTCACGGCAAACCTAGCAAACAAGAGAGACACTTCAAGAAAACGACTCCCCACTCAAGCTTAAATGGCGAAACCTACGATTTAGACAAGTTCAGATCCCCTTTACTGTCACAGGGTGCGGTTCAAGAACCCGTTAGGGCGGGTTTTTCAAACAATCCTAAAATGAATCAGGTAGCTAATTTCAGCGAAATGTTTGAAGCGTCTTTATATCCTAAATCTTTAGCCGATTAGTCCACCTTTCCATAGTCTATAGCTGATACTGGCTGCGCCAAGTCCAGTCAACATTGTTGAAGTTAGAGTTGTTCTAATCCTGTAGCTGAAAAACCACTTGCGCAACCGTTTCACTTCCAAATACTCCAGAACTTCCAAATACTCCAGAACTTCCGTATTCACAAACGTGAAATGCAAAGGGCAGTAAAGTTGAGCAAGTTGGTGGAGTCATCGATTACAGGGAACTTTCGGAAAAATATAGGAAAACACTCTTTACCAAATTAAAAAACTCAGAAATTTGACTAATGGAATATTTTGAATTTGGAAAGGGCACATGGAACCTTAAACTGCACTAAAAGTCACACAAACAACTACAGAAACTCCAACGCAAGACAGTTGGCTCACTTACCCGAGACGACCAGGAAATAAGGTCGGGAGGCTGGTTTGTAAAGACGGTAACGGTAAACCGGATAGCGCTAAAATAAATGAAAATTGGAATAGGAAGCATGTCATTGGACGCAAAGCAAAGGAAAATATATCAGTAACCTCTTATAAGGTTAGGCCCGCCAAACTTTTCTAAGGTGTTATAGTTATCTACAAGGGAATAAAAAGGTTATACTGGATATTTCTATTGGATGCCGAATGGCGATTGCCGACTGTGTGGCGGCGTTGACTGCAATTCCGCAAACATGGATTTTCAAATTTTAGAAATTTTAAAATATTCAATCTAAGTTAATTTTCACCGGGACTAGATATTTTGTTGCTCAACTCAATCTGTGTTACTTTCACATATTTCATAATCAGATGTTAGTTACCCAGTTGTAGATTAGCTCGAGGTTTGGCACCAAGATATGCCAAGTTAACATTGGCTTTTCGACCATCAATTATGGGATTCGGATCTTTACAAGCCCTTTCAGCGCCGGATCTTTCTTTCATTGTGACCTAAAAATCAACGCAATCTTTAGCAAATCTAGAGGTGTATTCTGCGTGCGCTCTTTCTTATTTTCATAAAAAATAATCAAAAATTTAATTTTTCCAGTTTTATTTAAAAAATTTCCCAATAACTTGTTGGAAATAAACTGATCGAACACAGGCGCAATTGTCCTCAATAGTAATGTTGTGCACCAGCCTTTCCAGACCGGTCGGCGGCCGGTCAGAAACAACCAGTGACAGGCCAGCCGGCCGGCGACAGTTTTGGCAGCCTATTGCCTTAACCTGGCTACCGCTTGCCCTGAGTATTTTATGTTTTTGTTTGTATTTCGGAAATCGGCAAAAAGTGGCACCGGCTGGCCGGCGAGCTAGGAACAAAAAATTGGACTGGTGAACAACACTACTCAATTGATAAGAAGTTTATTAGATCAGAGAAAGATACACCTAATTTAATGCCCGGTGACAGAGCTAAAAGGAAAAATAAAGGTAGGTACGTAACCTAACTTGTTCCCTAATACCCTAATTCCCTTGTTAAACACAATTATCAAGATGGATTGCCAAAATGTTGACTATTAAGAACTGAAATTCATTTTCCTATCCGTTCAAGCTAAATATAAAGATTTAAATGTTAAATAAAAACCGAATCTTTTGATTTATATTTAGGACTTACAAATCCATATCCTTTGCTCTTTCCGGTCTGTCTGTCCGTGATCACAACGGCTTCTTCAATGTCACCGAACTGTTCAAAGTATTCCCTCAAAGTCTTATCAGTGGTATGATAGGGAAGTCCGCCAACAAATATTTTGGTAAAAGTTGTATCTTTGGTCAGAATTGTTGGATCCAAAAGGGCCGAAGAGGGATCATTGGCCGCACACAGAGCACCATACATGGAGTGAATCATAATTAGATAGCGCTACCTTGGATAAAAATTACAGATATAGTCTTAGATATTCCTCCGAAGATATCACCTAAGCTGTGTACGAATTGCGATAACAACTCCGAAGCAACGTGAAAAAGAGTCCGTTCTGAAAATTCTTGCACACTTCAGTCAACAAAGACAATTGGTGCCTCTGATGAATCCTATTCGTTAAAGGAGGAGAACATTTAAGACAGGCACGGATTTGATAGACAACAGCGCTTGGTTGCATTCAAGCCTTCTTAAACCCCTAAGCGTCAGTCCTCACTTTAACGCTCACTTTAGCCCAATGTGACAAATGACACATTCGAAACAGCAGACTCAAGAAATAACTTATCGAAGAAACAACCCAAAGAAATGCCGCCGCGTCTCCCTCTTGCTCTGCCTTCCTTCGACAAAAGTATATCCTAAAAGTTCCCCCTCAAGTCCTGGCTGTGACGGCTTTAAACTTTTTCCAGTGTATACTACTTTTAGTACTGGTCAAACCGACCAGCCTCTCACTAAATCATTGTTTAAATTATTACCTACTCATTGCTTCCCTCTCTTAATTCTAAAAATTTTCACCGTTTGTTAGCAAGTGTCCAACTTAAGTGATTGGTTCTGCCGACGCATCAGCGGTCACAAGTCTTTTTGGAAGAAGCAAATGTTCAACATAAATTTTGTTTCTAATTCTAAAAAGGCCGACGAAAAATTGTTGTCGTCATCTGTTTGTGCCTAGCCAATAGTTTAAAATGTAGCATGTCAATGAAATAAGTTTAATTAGTTTTTAAGATTGCAAACGTTATTAATGTGTAACAAGAATTAGCAGCAGTTATATGCGCGTGCTTGAGTTATAGTGGACATTTTTTCAAAGGCATCAGTCAACATACTAAAAACCATGATTTTCTGAGCTTGAAAATTTCCAACCAAATTTTCGGAAGGAAAAGACTTGCTTCGTTCTGAGACGTTCCAACCAGCTTGCTTTGAGGGCTAAATCAACGCCGTAGCCCAACAATTAAAATTTTTCACTTGTGATTATTGTGGCCATAATTTTACAACAATATAAAAAAGGACTTTGAATTATTGCAACAGGGGAAGATGTCCAGTTATTTGAGGAGGACCACAGTAGAAAGAAATTACAATTTCTAATTAAATTACGTTGGTTCAGTATCCGTCCAATCAAGATTAATTAATTGCAGACATATCAAAAAATATACGAGTGTTTTGTGCTGCTTGTTTGGCATCAGACTTTTTCAAGCAAGAATTATATACCGCCATAGAAAGGAAGGACGCATAGTCTACCTTGATCATCAGCAACCACGGAGTTTGGGCTCAATCTAATTTACAAACCCTTCTCGAAAAGGCCTCGAGCACTTAAACCCAAGCTATAAAACAATTCTCGGGGACATAACTAACAAACAATGATAGATCGTAATCATAATGTGTTAGCCTTCCTCTGATTTGGTACTTTGATTTTGATTATAGTATCTCTGATCCGTCGATTGGATTGATTTGATGGATTAAGTCAACTTCGACAGTCATGATCGTAACAACGAAAAAATTTTGTTGAAGGAGGAGGAAAAATTAAGGTAAAGCAAAGGAACTGAAAAAGACTCAGCTCAGAGCTTAATGAAAGATTTAAGCTCAATTAATAGGATGCGCTTGAAGGAATCTCTTTGGAAGGACTGCTACCTACTTTCTCTTGGAAATATTGAAATATTTATTTTGCATAAAGAAGACCACATTTAAGGGAAAGGGGCTTTGTGTATCTAAAATATCTCCTTTAAGTTTATGAAACATTAATATTTGAACCTCCGTTACTGCTGAAATGGGTTTCTGAATTCAAAGAAGAAGACGTAAACCTTTTGCCGCGGTACTTATAACTGAAGTATAGAAGCAAAGGATGGGCTTCTAAAAGTTATTCAAACTTTTATGAGATACAGTAGATAGAAACCTACCCCAACCAGCGATTGCTTGGCTAAAACCGCAATTATGGTTGCGGGAATGCGTGCAAACAGTGTAAGAAAAGTCGCATAAAATGTGAAAAATTGAGGTAGTTTAACTCTAACTTTGTGAGCTAAAAAATTACTGAAGATAGCTAAAGCTTTGCCCCCTCAAACGTGTATTTTAATTTCCAACAAAACTTGCATATGCCTTTGCATTATAAAAAATATAGGCGACCAAATTTGTTTGCAGTTTGCAGTTTCCTTCCATGCCTCAGAATAATAGAATTAGCTACACAGAATAGAATATGATCAAAATAACAGAGACATATTTTCCTAGTGTTACCTTTAACGAGTGCCCTTAGTTTTCAACGTTAAATTAGTAGTCCATGATTATCGTTATATTTTCGAAATCAGTTTGCAACTACGTATTCCCTCCCCTTGGCTGCCACTTTACATTTTTTATATCCATGCCTGTTCTGGTAAAGCTTGGTACCACGAGCACATACATATGGGTGATAAGAAGCTCACGCGGGCACCTCAGTCTAAAACTAAGGTGAAGGTGTCCACATTATTTGCATCAAGTAGTCTACGAGAACATCTGTAGATTTAAAACATTTCAGTGTATGCTA
>JASAND010001232.1:0-64303 GCA_030248195.1 Trissonchulus latispiculum
GCACTAAAATACCCAAACCCGAGATTATATGAAATCGGTTCCATTCTGTCACCATAATATATTGAATAGCGGAATGTTTCTAGGACAAAATAATAATTAGTATGAATATTCTGGTAAATTAGTAAGATTAGTAGTAAGATTGAATTCTCTTGTTTTTTCTTTTCAGTGAAGCATGGTTCTAGTCTTCAGAAGTCATTGGCAGAGTTAGAGTCAGTTCAGAACAGTAGTGACCCGGTCTCTCGAATCAAGGCTGCAAACGAACGGGCCACTCTGTTCAGAATTACGACCAATGCCATGATTAATGTGAGTCGCCTTTACATTAGATTAATTTCCTGTGTGCATTATATTATACTTTATTTTTTAAATTTTACGTTTATTTGAAATCCCCTTTCTGTGCTAGAGGGAGGAACGACCCCTCCTCCACAATTCGCCTCCCAAACCAGAGGATGTCCCTTTTAGGATCAAATTTTGCCCGTACAAACTCGCTCGGAAGGTCAAATTTTCAAACAGTTGCCGTCCTCACCGGAGATTTTTGCTCATTTTCCCTTTTAAACAATAAATCTGCCTATTTTTGTGATGAAAATCAACTCAGCTAACAGAAGACTGTGTTGGCATTTGCCTTGAGGAGCAGACTCCTCCTCCTCCACGGATGCAGTAGTCATTCGAGGTAACTCTGGCTCTACGTCTGTGCGTCGGCTGTCTGTCTACGCATCAGGGTGGGAGACTTCTCCAGTAGTGTTGTTGGCCGGCCGGTTTTTTGACTCGGCCGGCCAGCTGGCCGGGCCGGCGGCCGGCCGTTTCCGGCCGTCAAACAGGCCGGCCGGCCGGCCGGCCGGTCAAAAAAGGCCGTACGGTACCAGTTTTGCCCTATTTTTCTTGTATTTTGCAAAATATTCAGCATTAATTGATGCATACAGTTACTCCTGGTTATGTATAACAGAAAAAATCAAGTATTATCCTTTTTCTGAAGACCGGCCGGCCGGCCGGCTGCATCTGACCCGGCCGGCCGGCCGGGTGTTGGCCAGCCGGCCCGCCGGGATTTCGGCAAATTGGGCTGGCCGCGTTTTCCTCGGCCGGCCAACAACTCTATTCTCCAGAGATTAATCTGTGTTCGTGTTTAGGCATGCAGTGAATTTGTTGCCTTGTCTCAGAGCCACGGCTTAAAGTGGATACGCATGCTGAAACATGAACGGGAACAACGGGTAAGGCTTCAGGAGACGCTGGAACAATTGGCCAGGCAACATTCTGCTCTGGAACAGGCTGCTCTGAAGGAGGCCCAGGAGCATGGCGTCATCATTAATCCGCAAGGTTAGATCACCATAAAAACGTGATAGTGTGATGGCTGACTGATTTTACATCACAGTTAAATTCAGACGCTGGCTGGTTGTTCTTCCTTCTTGGAGAGCCTGGCCGAAGCCCCAGAATGTAGATGTCTTCGTGAGACCACTCATTCGGTCCCTGTCTTCTGATTTCTATGTTCTCCACCTAGATGCTGTGGACCTGTCGTTTTTTGCTTATTTATTGATTTAGGAAGGAATTTGATTTTATTGCCTCGTTTTGGATTGTTGTTTGGTGGATGTTTGACTTGTTTTACGTTATATATTTTAGTTCTGTCATCCGATGATGATGAAGTGGAATTCCATGATGCCGTAGAAGACATGGGTTTAAGCGGCAGAGATCGCCGTAAAAGAACGCATAAGTTAGTTTTGTTGTTGTGTTTGTAGAATCAAGATTTGAATTAAGATTTTTTGGTGCGATGTTATAAACCAGCTATTTAGAGGAACCGATTTTTTGTTGTTGGTTGTGGTTCTCGAGTAACCTGAATGGAGAAGCCCGATTTAGGATGGAGTCGCTCTTGGAATATCTGTCAGACCTCCCTATCTTTTTCCCTTCTCCGAGATAAACGTATGGATATTATAACCAGTTATTTGTGTTTAGACGTAGTGGTAGTGAAATATCAGAAGGTGCCATTGGTGAGAGGGATGCTGACTCTGATGATAAGGATCTTTCTCCGGACGCAAAGGACTTCCTTCGTGCTAAAATTATCACCAGAACAGACAGCAATGCTGCCAGCAATGTTCTTACGGTAGATTACTTTAGTCCATTCCAAGAGCACATAATAACTAAGAGTACATAGTGTGACAAGGGCAAGTCTTGTGGTTGCCAGGCGGGGACATCATTTGCACGACGGCTGTCCTGCTCCCACAATGCTTTTAGGTTGGACGCCCCTTATTAATGCAGTCCTCAGTTGTTGTATGTACGGAGTGACTGTTTAGGAACTTCTCTTTACTTTTCAGACGGGAGAGCCTGAGGTTGGCACAAATCTTGTTGATGTTCCCAAAAGCTCACGAAAACGTCGCCATTCAATTCCTCATCGGCCCAATGCCAGTGTCAGTCTTTGGAGTATTATGAAGAATTGTATTGGAAAGGAACTGTCCAAAATCCCAATGCCGGTTAGTATCAATTTTAGACAAATTCAAATAATTAGATTTGCGTAATTCCTCGGAACAGCACTTAAAGTTCTTATGTTGAAGTCTTTTCACTGTTGTTGTGTGTCTTTCTGCCAATGTTCAATGTTAAACTGTTTGAGAATTGAAATTGAAATTCTTAAGTCTGCGTTAGCTTTCTCTGTGCTTTATCGACGCTCGTTGTTTTACTTTCTCGTAGGTGAACTTCAATGAGCCTTTGTCTATGCTTCAACGGTTGACAGAAGATCTGGAGTATGCCAGTATTTTGGACGCTGCTCGGCGAGCCACAGACTCATGTGAAGAGATGTGTTACGTTGCTGCCTTCACAATTTCCTCCTACTCAACCACTACCACCAGAACGGGAAAGCCATTCAATCCCTTGCTCGGTGAAACCTATGAATGTGATAGGACAGACGATTTGGGTTGGAAGAGTATTTGTGAACAGGTACTATAACTGGCAATCTGGTTGAGTTGTTTTTGACCCACCCTACGGGGCATGCTTCCTGGCTAACACTCTACACCTTCGGGTGATGATCATTACATTGTGGTGTCTATGCAGCAAACAACAGCACTTCAGACGTTTGGTAGCAGAACAATTTTCCTAACTTTTTATTTTATCCTTTTTAAAATGACGGAATCACCTTTGGAGAGTTATAGCGAAAGATGGGAAGCGCTTTACAACAAACGCAACTGTCTTCTTCTGCGGACCTATGGCTGGCATTTTTTTAGGGTTTTGAAAGTAAGGGGGCTTCGCCCCGCCCCCCCCCCCCAGGGAGGGGGAAGGGGGGGCTTCCGAAAAGTGCGGGGGGGGGCGAGCCAAAGGTAAGATTATACCTAAAGTTTTAGCGAAAAATTAGCATTTTTAAGGTAAAAACGCAAAAAATCGCTGTTTTTAAGCTTAAAATGAGCTTATAAGTCCATAAATTAGCTAAAAATTGAGAAAATTTGACCTCAAAAACCTAATTTTTTGACACTTTTGGGCGACCCCCAAAAAAGTGGGTGGGGGCTTGCCGAAAAGTGGGGGGGGGGCGAAAGTGGGGGGGCTCCGAAAAGTGGAGGGGGAACCGAAAAGTGGGGGCCCCCCCACCCCCCCCCACTAAAAAAATGCCAGTATGGGGAGTACAAAGTATGTGAAAACGAGAAACGCTTCCGTTTCCTTGTTTCCTTGATAAAAAGTATTTGCTAGGAAGCATCCCAACTCTCTTTTGCTGGAAAAGAAATCAGTTGAATTGTATTCCCTTAAAAGTATACAGTTATCAATGGGGCTATATAGTGTGACTTCCATTTGTTGTTACTTCAGGTAAGCCACCATCCGCCCGCTGCAGCTCAATATGCAGAAGGTCGAGGTTGGAAAATGTGGCAAGAATTTACCATGTCCTCCAAATTCAGAGGAAAATATTTGCAGATTATTCCACTGGGAGTCTCACATCTCGAATTTACTGAGTACGCACTATAGTTTGTGTTTGTGGACTTTGGTTTTTGTTTTTGAGTCAAAAAACTTCTTGTGGAAAAGAAAAAGAAATTCATTTTAAAACCTGTCCATTGTGCCGTTATATTGTGGAACAATTACTTTTTTCTAGCTCTGGTAATCACTATACGTGGCGAAAAGTATCAACTACAGTACATAACATAATTGTGGGCCGTCTTTGGATTGATAACCACGGAGAGATGAGCATAGAGAACCATAAAACTGGTGATAAATGCCATCTCAAATATATTCCTTATTCCTATTTTTCCAGAGAAACTCCTAGAAAGGTAATTAATTATACACAAATGTTTGTTTGGTTATGACAGCCAAGTTCTTTGTTCTTACAACAAAGACTACTGACTACTGAGGTTTTACAGTTTACCAGAAAATGCGCGCTCTAATTGCTGGTTTTAACATATTTACTTAAATTTCAAGTCAAGTCAAGTCAAGTCGTTTATTACTTAAATGCACCGGCTTACAAAAACACTAACAAGGTTATGACAGTATCCCTAGTGCCGATGTTCCTATGTTAGATAGAACCTCCGCCGACCTTTATCTCAGGCCATCTGACAGAAGACGTGTTAGTAGCAACATATTAATACATAACGAAACTGGAACATATGTAAGTACAAAAAAATTTTGGGCACATGTTTGTTCACGGCAATCGGAGCGTATCCATATGGGGAGCCACCATCTCCACGCACTGCACACGTTTTTGCAAGGCAGACCACAAAGGGAAGCCCTGAATAGGGCCATAAAAGAGGACCATCGGCTCGGTAGCCTAATCTAAGGCTAGGAGGTATCCAGCTCCGACGTGACTAAAGATAAAAATGGAAAGGTGAAGGATCAGTTATGCCCTGCAGAATTGAAAAGCGTTTTAGCGCGTTGACCAGAGGGATGCCGGGGGACACCGATTGGGATCTTCGTGTGATGGGGTTCATGTCCATCGAATTTCCAACCTGGGTGGTTCCATTGTCCTCCAGTTAGCCCTTCTCAGTGTACACTTATTTGAAACGGTATTTTACAGGTAACTGTGTTTTTGCTTGTCCTGCAATGCTTGCATCTGTTGCACTTTCTGATTCTAGGTCACTGGTGTTGTTCAAGATGCGGGTGGTAATGTTCGCTGGGTCATCCAAGGTACTTGGGATGACAAGGTTGAATGTGCCAAAGTCATTTCCCAGTCGGATCCCGGTGCCAATGGAAAGCCTGTCTTTGAAACGGAGTCTCCTCGATTAATATGGAAACGCAATCCACCCTTGTACGTACAATTAAAAATTAAAATATGTATACACTACAGTATATAATAATACTGTAGATAGAATTCGAAGAACTAATCTCCATTCATGCTCAATCCTATCCTGCATAGAAAACGTGCCTACTCTTCGTTGCTTTTATGACCAATGTAATGTGAGCAGGGTTCGTACTTGCTCGTAACTTGCTGTAGCATTGTACTGACAATAATTCTTTCCTTTTCATCTTTGATTTGACTTAATTATCGTCCTTTTATGATATAAGGTTCATTAATAGTTCAATATGGGATGATCGAAATACATATAACCGATTTACACCTACATATAGTTCTGTGTCTTCCTTTTCGTAAATGCTGTTAAAGTTTGTGTTGAACTTGTTTCTCGTTCAACTTAATTCTGTATGTTTGATCCTCTATTTTAGACCTGGCTCAGAGAATTTCTACTATTTCACGGATTTGGCCGTTCAGCTGAATGAGCCGGAGTCCGGAGTGGCGCCCACTGACTCGCGAAACCGCCCTGACCAACGGCTGATGGAACAGGGAGACTTCGACGGAGCCAATGCAGAGAAGCTCCGACTGGAAGAGAAGCAGCGCGCTGTGAGACGAGAGCGTGAAGCGGAAGCTGAGCGGGCCATCCAAGATGGTGAGCCGAGCCCCATTTAAAATCCTGTTCTGTTGATTACCAACCAGTTAACGCAGCTAAAACTGAACAATGTAGTTTTACTTGATTTGGATTGTAATCTAGTTTTTAGCGGACACATTGCAGAATATATGAGTCTGCACTTGAACTAATTTCTTAAGGTACTGATATCCTTTTGTGCAGTGCTTTTGTGGTAGATTTTTCGAAACGCTATAACTTTCGAAATTTTGGGAGTTGGAAAGAGTTTTATACATCGTTTTAAAGCTTATAATCTGTACATTAACATGAGCTTACGAAACTAGCAAAATTGGCAAGAAAATAGCAAAATATTTCCGACATGCTGACATCTGACAGACTGAATATAGACCAAAAATTTTTGAACATCGATTTCTCAAAACTGTAGAATCGGCCACAATTTCTTCTTGTGCTATGATATGAAGGACATGTGGGCCGAGGGACATTTTTTTGGATTTGGCTCAACATGCCTCAATACTCCAGAAAATCCGACAAATGTGCGATGACACAAAATTTCGCAACTTTCTATTCAGTTTTCTCACAACTGGAGTTGTTTTAGCTCAAACCAAGAAAAATGTCCCTCCGCAATAGGGCGAATTTTCATTCAGCCAAAAATAACGCGAATCCATTGGGTAGTTTTTGAGAAATCAATGTTCAAAACAAAATAATCGCAATTTTGCCAAAATGGTTTTTCGCCGAATTCTCTAGCTTAAAGCAACGAACTCCAGCGAATAGGTATTGATAAAATGCGCAATTGGACGGTCTATCGATTGAGTATAAATAAGTCGAAATTGTCTGTAAGATTTGGCAGTAATTTTGAAAAAACTGATTTCTTCAAAAATGGCCATTTTTTGACCCCAAAAATGGTTTTTGGCTTATACTGCCTTATCCACTAGAGGTAGCTCAAAAGTTGTAAAAGCAAAAATGTTCATTTTGGTGTCCTCTTTCCAGCCATAACAACCAATCCGGTGTAGCTACCATGTATTGAGAGAATAAGGTCAAAAACCAAAACTTTCTTATCTTTATACCTAAAAATCCGTGACTGGTCCCAGAATGTTAAAGAGCACGAAAATAATGTATTTGGAAAGTTTCATCCACTTTCATGAAGAATTGAAGCTTGTAGGGTCGAATTTACACAAAGCGATACCAGCACCTTAATACAGCTACTGTAGCAGCATGATTTTACTAATCTCAGTTTGTCTTTTCACCCTTGTCCTTCACTGATTGAACCTTCTCTGAACAAGCAAGATTTTATGCAAAAGGTTCAGTTTCCGCTGGTCGGACATATAAGTAATTGTAAACCTGGTGCGCAGCTAATTATTTTATAAGGAGCTCTTTCTTACTTACTACAGAAAATATACGTGCAAAACATGGCCTGAGCATTTTTCATAAAATTGAGCATGTCGCAAATCTAGTTCAAACAATTCAGCATTAGATATCTTAGCATTTGTTTCCGTAAGTTCCATTGTATTTGAGAAGAAATCGCTGGTAAGCTGTTAAGATAAAGAAGTTTAACTTTAACTATAAGTCATCAATCAGAGCAGAGAATAGACTTTTCCGAATCCATTAATACACGAGCAAACATATTATATGCGTAATATCTACATGATTCGGAACAAGAAATTTTTTGGAATTAATAATTAAGGAAAAGATTGCACACACAAATCACGCAATCCCTGTCTTAAACCATTATTTACACGCAATTACAATGAGGAGTATCTTTATCAAGCAAAATGTGCGTGAGTCCCAGGGCCGAGCAAGTTTAAGAGAAGCGCAGCAGGGAAAACATGACTGTATTATTTATTAATTTGTTTGAGGTCGTCCCTATAAATCCTATGAAGCCCTGTGGTTTAAGAAGCAGAAGGATCCCTGGACTGGTGGCCTTATTCACATGTACTGTGGAAACTACTGGGAAGCCAAGGAGAAACAAAACTGGAACAATGCTCCTGATATTTATTAGGCTTTGCGATTTCTGTGTTTGTTTTCCTTGCTGTTTGTGATATTTTAATATATGCTATAGTTATTCAAAATAGTGCAGTCTTAATGTAATATGTATTGTATTATTATACAGACTCTGTGCGTGATCGTAATACCTTATTTCGTTTATCGTACATAATATGTATATCGCAGTTTTATTTTGCTACATAATTTGTCCTGTCACGTTTCATTTTCCTTGAGAAATTAGCTTAATTGCGGCTTCTTCTTCAGTTTATTTTTTGTTTCAGGCACATTCATGTATTGTGCGACACATTTATTATTTGCACTTTCATTAGTCTGGGAGGAAATTGTATATGCTGACTTAGCATCTTTCCTTTTGATATGTACTGCTGGATGCACAGATTTATATAATATATTTATTATTTATTTACAATGATTTTTTGTTATAATATAATGTAGTTTCGGGCTTCATCATTGGCATTAATGTTTATATACGTAGAGGTCTGACCTCTTCCTGAGAAGCTGAAATTAAGAGAAGGATGTACTATAGCTTTTGAGCTTCGAAAGAAAATACCTATTTGTATACTTACAACAATGACAGTAAAAGTCGGCTTTTGCTGGACTTCTTGGGAGCTTACAAGAAATTGCTTATCGAACATGGACAGATACTTAGAGCAATGTTGTGCATTTGGTTACTGTGTAATCGAGGAAGGGCTAGTTAAAATGCGACTTCTGTGGTGGCTGTTATAATTTTAATAACAAAAGGTTGAGTTTGTAGTTGCTCACGGATTGTACTCTAAACTTTGTGTTCTGGACGGTTCTTTGACTCTTAGTACGCAAGTCGTACATTTTTGTAGTTTCTATGATTACATTTAATTGCCGTATTTTGTTTTATTAAACTTAACGCCTTCAGTGGATTTAGGGGTGCCAGTTGTCACGGCTTGTTTTTCAGCCGTTGCTGGGTATTTAGTAGAAACTGTTGGTTCCATTCCATAGAGTAACGCTGGTCACTGCCGTGCGAGGATTCACCTTTAAGATCGTCTACCCTTAGGTACATACACTGTTGCATAAAGTGAAACAGTCCAATTTTATTCAAACTTCAGAAAATATATCGGGTATGATTATAAACTTTCTATAAGAACGCCAGCTGCACATGTACGTATATGTACAGTGAGAAACGAAAATTTGAAGTTCTAGAACTATATATATGTTGAAAATTATGCCCAGCGGCTATAATTATTTTAAAACTTATCACGTGCTCTACGATTTTGCTTTTAGACAAGGCTACCGCATCATGTTTGTGCAGTGAATTTTTGAAGATTTTTCGTTATTTTCGTTCGAAAATTGGTTGTTTTAATGGCGAGTTGACTAAAAACATGTTTTGTTAGAATTGGTGCCAGTGTATACTGTATGTCACAAACAGGAAAGCTTGTACTCAATTTAAAGAGCTTAAAAAGCTGCACTAATTTGATTAATGAGAGCTTTGTACACTAATGAGTATAGAGTTCTGATTGGATAACTGATTTTGTCAAACAGCGACCAAAGTTTTTTGAAGATTGCTCCGCAACCAGTAGGTGGATCTAAAACCTATTTTGCACATAGTATCTCTGGACAATTTGTCTGGGGTGGTTTTTTTAGTTTTCGCTGTATCAGCCTCCAGTCAAGAGCAATAATTTCGCAAAGTTGGATAAAATGGTGAAATTCAAAGGAAATGCTAAATTTCTGCATACTGGAACGATATTTTGACAAAATCAAAAAACTGTCCCTAGCAAATCTGCAAACTTGCACCTCAAGAATTAATGAACTGAATTTTCAGACAATCAGCGCTAATTCTATTAAAAGCACTTTTCTTTCAAAATTTGCCACAAAATCTTCAATTTTCAGAGAAATTAAAATATGGTGGCCAATTTACAGGAAAAATTAGAAATTTGAGGTAAAAAATTCCGGCGAAGCCGGAAACGTTTTAGAATTTTAGTGTAAAAATTTAATTTAATTTAATTGTTTTTGCGAAATTCAATGTTTTCGATTTTAAAGGGAAACCGAAAATTTTTCGTCTTCGATTTCGCTGAAAAGTTGCATACAGCAGTTTTTTGAGTCCTGAACACGAGTTTGAAGTCAGTTTTCCGATAGGTGGCTTGCACCAGTCAGGTTTAACTCATGTTTAAGTTAAACCTCAGGTTTAGCTCCTGTTTAAGTTTTTATTGCTGATTAACCTGTTGCACCAGTCATGTTTAAGTTAAACACGACCCATCCCATCCAGATACATTAAATAGCCAAATGACCTTTACCTGCAAGTGTAAATTCTCTAGAAGCATTAGATTCGAACGAGACCCAGACCAATTGTTTATCCACTACACAGTAGCTCTGCTGGCAGAGCGTCGGAGCGTTTATCCGAAAGTCGTGGATTCGAGGCCCGAAATTTTCGGGTCTCAGGTGCTGAAGTGACAATTTAATTTCTTACATTATATATAGCAGCTTTATCACTGATTCTCGAAATGAACTGAGACACATCACACAAAAATTTTAAAATCGAAAACTAAGGTCAACTTACCTGAGCACAGTCCTTTTTTGCCTTTGTAGTTAAATTGTGGAACAAAACCTTGAGCTGGTCTGCTGTTCGTGGACATTTAAGGGCGACTTGTCCATCGCTGTTGAATTTCTCTGTAATTTCGCTCCACGCCTTTCGCTTCTTCGCCAAAGTTTTATCGTCCCGTTTTGTGGCAGTGATTGTTTGACGAATCTCCGTCCCTCCATTGTCGAGAATCGCAGTTAGCAGCTCTTTTTCATAAGAGGTGAAATTGGAACAACGTAAACGTTTGGAACTTGAAGCATCATCATCACCCGACATTGCAAATAAAAAACTAAACTGGAAAGTGATCCACGAAAGAGTAGGCTCTAAGAGCAATACTATTGGTTGCTAGGGATTTCTGATTGGTTAGAAAGGACACACGTGATGCTTTTAACTTCGAGCTCGCGTTTAAATCTAAGCGCGACTTAAACGTCACGTTTAGCTAAACATGAGTTAATCCGGACATTTGCAACGGTTTAACGACTCATGTTTAACTGCTGTTTAACTAAACACGAACTTATCCATGAATAAGACTTATTCAGGAATAAACTAAACTTCACTGGTGCAAGCCTGCCTAAGTTTTTCGGCAACTCGATATAAGCTGATGTTGTAAACTTAATTTATAAGCTTATTTTGATTTAACAAAAAGCTGAATCGAAAAACGGACTTGAGATTTGTGTTCAGCGACCCATAAAACCCCATTTGCACCTTTTCAGGAAAATCGAAGGCAAAAAGTTTTTCGGTTCCCTGGGTAAAAAAATCGAATTTCGCGAAAACGAAAGATTTCGCGATATTTGAACTCAGAATGGTTGAAAACATACCCCTACCAAATTTCAGCTCGATAGATCAAGATTTACAAATTTTAGCACTGGGGGGCTAACCTGAAAAAGACCCGATTTTTCAACACCGATTTCTTATTAAGGTGGATTATCTTAAGGTGCTGGTATCCTTTTGTGCAGTGCATTTTTGATGGTTTTCCGAAACCCAATAACTTTCGCAATTTTGGAAGTTGGAAAGAGCTTCATACATTGTTTTAAAGCTTATGATCTGTACATTAACATGAGCTTACGAAACTAGCAAAATTGGCAAAAAATAGCAAAAAATTTCCGACATGCTGACATTTGACAGACTGTGAATATAGACCCAAAATTTTTGAACATCGATTTCTCAAAACTGTAGAATCGGCCAAAATTTCCTCTTGTGCACATATGAAGGACATGTGGGCCGAGGGACATTTTTTGGATTTGGCTCAACAAGTCTCAGTACTCCAGAAATTACGGCAAATGCGCGATGACACGAAATTTCGCAAATTTCTATTCAGTTTTCTCACAACTGGAGATGTTTTAGCTCAAACCGAGAAAAATATCCCTCCGCAATAGGGCGAATTTTCATTCAGCCAAAAATCATGGGAATCCATTGGGTAGTTTTTGAGAAATCAATGTTCAAAACAAAATAATCGCAATTTTGCCAAAATGATTTTTCGGCGAATTCTCTAGCTTAAAGCAACGAACTCCAGCGAATAGGTATTGATAAAATGCGCAATTGGACGGTGTATCGATTGAGTATAAATAAGCCGAAATTGTCTGTAAGATTTGGCAGTAATTTTGAAAAAATTGATTTCTTCCAAAATGGCCATTTTTTACCCCAAAAATCGTTTTTGGCTCGTACTGTCTAAGTCTAATGTCAAAATTACTTAATGATTTCATGTTCTTCGGCATTAGCAATGGCTGAAAATGCGATTTTTGGCATAAAAATTGAAAAATTTTTTGGGGGGAGGTTTGGGGGGGTCTAAAAAGGGGGCTCCCCAAAATTGCGGGGGAGGCGGAGGGGGCCCCCACCCCAAATCTCCGTTACACCTATGCCAGTGCCCCACCCTCAAAATTTTGGTACAAAATTAAGAAAAATTCAAAATTTTTCGCAAAAATTCCATTTTTCTTTCACAAAATTACCAAATCGGTTGTAATATTGTTAATGTTTTGTTGAACTAGCGCTTTTTTAGCAAAATCGCAATTTTTCTCTTAAGTTTTTGATACAAACTTTTTTACCCCTACCTTCTCCCACAAATTCGATTTAACCTCACCCATCCTAATTTCGGCTACCCCCACCCCAACTTTTTCTCAAGGTATAGCCATGGGGGGAAAAAAACCCACATTTTCGGATTTTGGCTGGAACTTTTTTATTATAAGGGTTATCTGAGAACTTTATATACCGTCGTACTTGGCGTACTTAGAACTTTCTTTTAAGCCTATTTGCACTTCTCTAGGTTGTATCGCAATTCTCACACTTCCAGTGTAAAATTCAACCCTTTTTTAGTTAGTATGAACCGAAAAACCAAATCTAAGTAGCTTTTTTGATATCTCATGTGCCGTTGAAAATGCTGCATCAACTGGCCAGGTTTCATAAAGTTTAACACATAAACATAGGGCAATTTTTGAAAAATGCTAAAAATGATGTAATTTGATAAAACTTATTGTTCTATCGTGTAGAGAATTGTTTTTTTACGTAGAATTGGCTGTTAAAATCCACAATTGTACCTGTATTGGGTCCTCCAGCTGCAAAATGGCACTTTTAAAGTTTTTAGCCCCTAGCTAGCCAAGTAAGCAAACTCGTCCGAATCTGACCGCATAGGGTGACGCAGCGTGCTCGATAGTACCGTGCTATTAGTCTCTAATTGTTTCCGTGTTGAGTTGTTAAAAAAAATTTCAAAAAAATTTGGGTGGGTTTTTCCCCCCAAAGTGGGTTTTTTCCCCGCCACGTTTGGCAATGTGCCAGACTAACGGTACAGCGGATCGGTCTAATTTTGGCTGTGTGCAAAGAGGAAGAGTGGCCATCATTGCAGATATTTGCAAAACTTTTCTAGCCCAACCCAGTCAAAAGTTACATCGGTCCAAACTTTTGGTAAATTTTTGGATGGTTGAGGTTGAACCAAAAAGTAGTTGTCATTTTCAAAATGTCATAAAATAAGCAGGAGTGAACCAAATGACTTGATCTTTGCATACATAGGTTAGAAAGAGTCGCGCTTCCTGCTGCTATGTTTTGGAGCTCATATCTCCAACCCATGACCCAGGAGGCGGGTGGGTTTTTCCCCCCAAAAAGGGGGTGGGTTTTTTTCACCTCATGGCTATACAACTATGATGAAAGGGTTGCCTATTTTTGTGAAAAAGCGGCAACCCGACAATGGCATAGTTTCACCGGAAAATTCGTTTTGGGGAGAGGTGATTTGGAAATTTGGTGGTCGACCCGTGAAATATGATGGGGATACCCAACGAACCCCGCCCAATAGGGACCTCAGAAAATCCAAAAAATGGCCTAAAATGCAAAATTTTCTGTATTTTAACGTTTTTTGTCAAAACATGGCTTGTTTTGATAGTTTTAGGCGTTTATGCAAGGTTTTAAAACTATTTTAAGTCTAAATTTGAGAAAGTTTGGGGGGTGGGGGTAGCCGAAACTTGGGGAGCAGGGTAAGTTAAAAATTCTTGGGGGGGCAAAGGGGCCCGAAAATTTAGCGGGAGTATATACACCAACCCAACCCCCCCCCTTGGTGAAACTATACAGTGGCGGATCCACGATTTTGAAAAGGGGGGCCCGCTGAAAATTTTTCCAGGTGGGGAGGTAAAAATTTAATTTTTCCAGGAATGAAATTTTGTTAATTGAAAATTATATAATATTGTGTATATACGTATATATATTATATATATATATATATATATATACGGTACATTTCACGGAAAGAGTGACCGTTGGCGAAATTGACAAATTGGCGGAATTTTAAGAAAAACTGGAAATTTAAGCAAATTTAGCTACATTTGTGGACCTTAAGCTTGAGAATATATTGCAGCTAAGCTCATTAACCAAGTCGTTCGCGAAATAAACTCTCGCAGAATTTCTCGCCAGTATTTTTGAACTTTTAGGCAATTTTGGAATTTTTTCAATTTTCAAAGCCAATTTTCGCGAACGAGTTGGTTTATGAGCTAGTTTAAATTTAGTTGCAAAATATGCTCAAGCTTAAGGTCCCCAAATGTAGCTAAATTTGCTAAAATCGCCTTTTTTCGTGAAATTTCGCCAATTTGTCAATTTCGCCAACGGTCACTCTTTCCGTGAAATGTATATACCGTATATATAAATACAAGAACAAAACGTGCTCCTTCGTCGCATGTAAAATACATATGAGTCTTCGTAGGCAGGTTGTACATAAGCAAAAACTAGCCTGTAAAATACATATGAGTTCCGTAGGGAGGTTGTAAATTAAGGAAAACAAGTTGCAACCGCTTAACATATGAGCCTGTCCTACAACGAGGCTCATATTGGCGTATGTCATAATACGAATAATTTACAGATATATATATATTTTACTTTTATATAAATACATACTGCATAAAGCTTTTCATTACAAATTATCCTTCACTTTGCTTGTTGATCAGTCATCATAGTGTGCATATGCTCAATACGGTACACCATGAGACGCTCTGACTCACAGCCAAGTGGGAACGCATTCTACGTGTGTACGTGAAAGTGTTTCGAGAATGCATTAGGTGTACCGCGTACCACAGCGTATCGCGAAATATTAGGTGTGCCATAGTGTTTCAGGAAACATTAGGTTGCATGTACAGTTCAGCTTGAGCAGTCGTAGTTCACTTCAGTCCATTTCTTCTGGGCCACAACGCAGTGTTTTTTTTTTCGCCGACGGCTTGTGTGTAACGTTACACACCTCTCCAAAAATTTTTGCTATTTTTCAGAAAAAAGTGCGTAACTACATAAAAATTCCTAATTTACTCGCGTTTTTCTTACTACATGAAGACTTTTATTGTAACAAATAATTTCTAATTCTTAAGAAGTAGGTTCTTTATAAGTGAAAATTGACATTTCAAATAATGTACTGCAAAAGTTGGTGAAGCTTTACCAAATCAGCTTGACAAAACTATATAAATAAATTATATACAATGCTATGACCTGCATTCATAGGTATATACATAGCTGTGTACATAGCTAGAGAATTAAAAAAGCAGCAACAGGATTTACGTTGGGCAGATTTGCCCAACGTAAATCAAAGTTTTTTCTCGTAAGGCCTTCTATATATAGCACAAACCTGTTCTGAAATTTAGCTGAACTAAGTGTATATATATATATATATATATATATATATATATATATAATATAGTGAATAAATGAATGAACAAATATGTCTTTACTAACTAATCTTGGATTGGTAAGTCCAGATAAAGCAAATCCTTGGGCAACACCAAAATTAAATGTAAGACAATGTATAGAAGGGGGTCTGGGGGGGCGAAGCCCCCCAGAAACGGTAAATATGTGTGAAGAAATCAATGCGCATTCGAAAAAGTTCCGACTATTAGGCAAAATTCGTCCAAAATTTTTGTGTAATGTTACACAGTCGCCAAATTTTTTTTGCTATTTTCCAGAAAAAAGTGTGTAATTACACGCGTTTTTGAGCAAAAAAAAACACTGCCACAACGTCTATTCATTTTTTCCGTAATGTGGATGAAGCTGAGGTTCTTTAATGAGGCTTTAATGTGGAATGCACTGTGACGCCAATATGAGCCTCGTTGTAGGACAGGCTCATATGTTAAGCGGTTGCAACTTGTTTTCCTTAATTTACAACCTCCCTACGGAACTCATATGTATTTTACAGGCTAGTTTTTGCTTATGTACAACCTGCCTACGAAGACTCATATGTATTTTACATGCGACGAAGGAGCACGTTTTGTTCTTGTTTTCTATTATTTTATATAATGTATTCTCCTGAAGGTATATATGCAAAAAAGATATGAAAGATATCTTTCAACAGTAGCACGCAAGCCAACCACAGCCCTCTACAGCCACTTTGAGCATGCAGTTCTATAACAAAAGTTGCTCAGCTGGCTTAGGGCTTTCATTTGATACTAAATTTGACCACTTTTGGAAAATTTTAGTTTTGACCCAAAATCACCAAGTCCCCACCCCACCCCACTACAGCAGTCCACAGCCACTTTGCGCATGTAGTTCTATGACAAAAGTTGCTCAGCTCGCTTAGGGCTTTCATTTTGTACCAAATTTGACCACTTTTCAAAATTTTCATTTTTGACCACATGACCTCCCACCGACCCGACCCTCCACATGGCAAAGTGGAACCAGCACAGCAAGATGGGTGGGTCCGATGGCAAAACGGATGCCAGGAACGAGCTGGGCGCACCAGAAAACTCCTATAGACAAAGTTTTGAGAGGCTATGTACAGTCCAATACGTTTGATGTTCCCGGAAGTCGGTACCGACCGGACCATCCAGACGGCAAGCTGGAACCAGCACAGCAAGATAGGTGGGTCGACGGCAAAACGGACACAGAGAATGAGCTGGGCGCACCAGAAAACCCCCATAGACAAAGTTTGGAGAGGCTAAGCAAAGCCTACTATGGACCTCCAGGGAGCGGTTACCGACCTGACCCCTCAGACGGTCAAGTGGAACCAGCCCAGCAATTTGGGTTATTCGGGCAGCAAAACTGATAGCGGGAATCGATTTTCCGTCCCAAAAAACCTTCGTATGCAAAATTTGCGCCACCCATGTAGCAAAATAAGCGAAAAAATTAAGTTCAAAGTTCGACCCAAAATTCACCAAATTTGGCCGGCCACTACCGAAAAATTAAGCACAGAGACGGAAAATCATATAGCATTTGAATGACCCCGATATGTGTACTGTTTAACCATATAGTCAGTATTGCCCCATATATAGCCCAGTCTGACTTATTAAGGCGCCTTTGAAGCATACTTTTTGGCCGTTTTAGCGTTTTGGCCGACTTTGGCCCTCAGCCAAAAATTTTTTCCGGCTCCAGGAGGCATAAAAACTAGCTTATTTACTTATTTTTGATTAGTACTACAAGAATATGTATGGTTTTAATGGGCAAAAATTTTTCTATCTGCAGTTATTCAAGCTACAAAACCCCCTTATGAGACATCAAAAGCGAGAAACCGGAAAAAAAGAAAAAACACAATTTTCGTAAGCGATTTTTGGCGTAACTTTTTACCGGAAAGTGGTACGGGGATGAAACTTGGCAAATATACTAAACTCGACATGTACAATTTTTTGCGCACATAATCTGCGCAGGATCTGCGCAGGAATTTGCGCAGCTTCTGCGCAGCCTTGTTTTACACGGTCATTCGACCATTTTCACTCATTATAGGGTGCTACGCGCAGACCCTATGATATATATATATATATATATATATATATATATATATATATATATATATATATATATATTATATATATATATATGTATATATAGAAAGGCTGGTTCGCTTGCCAAATTGTAAAACAAGGATCCCGTGAGTGATGCAAAGCGTGGAGAACAGAGTTTTTGTTCCAAAAAGTGTTCTTTGGAACACATTTCCAAAACTAACAAAAATTTTTAAAAAACAATAAAAGAACAGAGAAAAAAGCAATATTGGAAGTTGAAAAAGAACACAAAATTAATATTTTCCTTAGCCGAAAAAGTAAAATTTCAAATTTCTTCAACTTCTGGGGGGCTTCGCCCTCAGACCCCCCCCCCAGTTTTTTCATGTCTGCCTGCACTAGTTTACAACTAATGTTCTTGCTTCAAACTGTAACGCTTCATGGCATTTGGTCTATTATTGTGCCTGTCTCTTTCGACTTGCTACTTCAGACAAAGATAGGCACAGGTGCATATACAAATGTTAGTATCAGGCGAGGGGGTATTCTTCAGAGAGTTCTTGTGTGAGATAAATTGAAGATTTGTAGCCAATTTTGTGTTCTACCGTTTTAAAGAAAGAATAGAGACAAAAGCAAGATCTTTATATAAGTTTTAAAGTTGCGTTTCTTTAATTTCTCCAAATTTTAGTTTGATTTCATGAAGCCAAGAAGGCTTTTCTAAAATTTGTTTATTTGTGAAGCGCGAGCGTTCATACACACGCATTTAATATATGTATATATAATAAATTGTTGCAATAAGCCAGCCGTTCAAACTTTTAAATTATTTAACTTCAAATATTTTTTCCATTTTCTTCGAAATTTTTGGAAAAAGAACAATTTCACTTAAAAAAGAACAAAATATATATTTAAAAACAACTTTGGAACAGGTCCGGTTTTCAAAAAACCCTGGTGGAGACTTTAGACAACGGTAGGCACACGGGGATGAGATGGAGCCCCCCAGAAGTTGAAGAATTTTTTCAAATTGTATAAGAATCCGCCATGTAAACTTTTAAGAAGATTAAATCAACGAAATAAAGTGAAAAACTACGTATAGTCAAGCGGGGAAAAACCCATTTTAATATACGGGAAAAACCCACCTCCAGTGTGGACTTACCGGTATGAGCTATATAGGATTTTAATAGCCCATCTTGAAGAGCATCAAAAATAACCCTAGAGGCTGCATTATTGTCGCTCCCGCTGCTTCCCTGAAAATTTTTGGGAACTTTAAAATTTTCGAAAATTTTGGTCCGTCCAAGTGCCGAATTTGGCAAACTTTGTCTGGCCACCCTGAACTACTGGAAAGACCTATACCAAAGCGGATTGTATGTATGCGTAGGGCATCTGTTGCGCTTCATGATAATATATGCCATACTGCTCTAACCCCTCCGGTGCGACCTGGGGGTGACTGGCGGGAAAAAACCCATCGGCGGGGAAAAACCCATTTTTCAAAATTGAATATTTTTGTAACCATTAGCAAATAAACACATACATGTGCTTAATAGAGTCTATTAATTAAATATAGGTTTTATATACCTAGCTTCTTTCCATTCTGTGCGGTCCAGGTGGCCAAAATCTGGAATGGTGCCATTTCAAGCCAAATTTTTCAATTTCGTCAAAAATATATAGCGAATTTTTCACTAAAATGCATTGAGGCCCTATTGAACAGAGAAATGCATGAATTTTTGCTTTGCTGCTAACGGTTAGGAAAAGATTTCATTTTGAAATTTGTATTTTTCCCGCACATGGGTTTTTTTTCCCGCCGAGTCTAGGCCACCCCCAGGTCGCACCACAGGCACCTAGATCCAAATTGCATACACCATCGTGAAGTTCGAGACATATCCTTGGTGAAACTGTAATCCTTTTTGGGCTAGGTCTTTCCAGTAGTTCAGGGTGACCCACCAAAGTTGACCCTGCCTGACCCCCATGTTGGTGGGACCAAAATATCCAAGATTTTCAAAGTCCCAAAAAATTTTCTGAGAGGCAGCGGGAGTTACAATAATACACCCTCTAGGGTAGTTTTGGACGCTGTTTAAGATGGCTATTTAAATCCGATCTAGCTCATATGGGTGACTCACACTGGCGATGGGTTTTTCCTGCTTCTCGGTCTGGGTTTTTTCCCGCCGCGCTATACATACAAGGGAATGGAGGCAGATAAGGAGGCAATGTTTGTATATATATATATATATATATATATATATATATATCATAGAGGTCGCGGCAGTGACCCCTATAATATGTGTGAAATGTGGCTGGAGACAGTGTAAAATAAGCTGCGCAGGAGCTGCGCAAAATCCTGCGCAGATCCTGCGCAGATTTCATGCGCAAATTGTAGAGCACATCGAGTTTAGTATGTCTGTGAAGTTTCAGCCCCGTATCACTTACCGTTAAAAAGTTGCGCCCCGGACCGGTTATGGCGGCGATGTTTTTTTTCCGGTTTCTCCTATTTGATGGTTGTATTGTACATAATGTTCGCCGCTTTCACGTGATCTGCAGCGGTGGGCCAACCTAAAGGGCTATGGGGTCTAGTAGTACCCTCTAAAGAATTTAAGAATCACAACTTTTTTTGCGCCGCAGCTGCGCCACAGCGCCGCAGTGGCGCCGCAAAGTCGGCTCATAGCGAAAAGTGACCATTTTTGTGGTCGTCGCTCAGGTCGAACGTTACGAACTGGAGCTGATTTCTTTTTATATTCAGAAATTACATATATTGAACTAACTAACGGTCCAGGTTGCGTTTCTCTATCACTTCCCTAGCGACCACAGTGGCCCGTCACACAGATGGCGAAAATTCGAAAAATGAAAAATCGAAATTTCTCGCTATCTATTTAACTTTGAACGCATCAAATCTTCCATACAATGGTTTTCTGGCACGAAGAATCGATTCCCGCAGTCAGTTTTACCGTCAGACCCACACAACTTGCTGGGCTGGTTCCACTTTGCCGTCGGGAGGGTCAAGTCGGAAACAGCTTCCTGGAGGTCCATAGTAGGCTTTACATGGGTTCTCAAAACTTTGTCTATAAGGTTTTCTGGTGTGCCCAGCCCATTCCCGGTGTCCTTTGCCGTAGAACTCATCCATATTGCTGTGCTGGTACCACTTTGCCGTCTGGAGGGTCATGTCGGAAACCGCTTCCTGGAGCTCCATATAGGCTCTACCTGGCCTCTCAAAACTTTGTCTATAGGGGTTTTCTGGTGTGCCCAGCTCATTCCCGGTATCCGTTTTGCCGTCCGACGTACCTATTTTGCTGGACTGGTTCCACTTTGCCGTTTGAAGGGTCAGTCGGGTGGGGGGTCAAGTGGTCGAAAATAAAATTTTTCAAAAGTGGTCAAATTTGGTACCAAATGAAAGCCCTAAGCGAGCTGAGCAACTTTTGTCATAGAACTGCATGCTCAAAGTGGCTGTAGAGTGCTGTGGTGGGGTGGGGTGGGGACTTAAGCGATTTTCGGTCAAAAATTAAATTTTTAAAATGTGGACAATTTTGGTACCAAATTAAAGCCATAAGCGAGCGGAGAAACTTTTGTCATAGAACCTCATGCAAAAAGTGGCTTTCGTGTGCTGTGGTGTGGTGGGGTGGGGTGGGGACTTAGGCGATTTTCGGTCAAAAAATGAAATTCTTCAAAACTGGCCAACTTTGGTACCAAATGAAAGCCCTACGATAGCTGAGCAACTTTTGTCATAGAACTGCATGCTCAAAGTGGCTGTAGAGTGCTGTGGTGGGGTGGGGTGGGGACTTAGGCGATTTCCGGTCAAAAATGAAAGTTTTCAAAAGTGGTCAAATTTGGTATCAAATGAAAGCTCTAAGTGAGCTGAGCAACTTTTGACATGGAACCATCCACCAATATTTGCTGTGCCAAATAACGTCACGTGCCCATGAAACTTTTGTCTTTACTTCTTCAACCGGAATTTAAAGGATATATATATATATACCTATTTATATTTATTATTTATTTAAAGGATATTTAAAGGATATATATACGATACAGCCAACACACACATATTATCCTCTTTTGTGCGGAGCATTTTTGTTACTTGTATATATATATATATTTCATAATAATTTCTGGACTGCGCCATCTAGTTACGTTCTCTATTTGTACTTACAAATAACCATTCGAGTTTTGATCTCGTCACAATAATGCGAACAACTGCACCTAAAATTAGCAAAAATTAGATGGCCTAAATTTTTTTGGGAGAAGGCTTAAGAAATTTTGGTCTTTCAGGCCATTTGGCGCAAAGGTCAGCAGCGAAATAAAAACCCTGTAAAGTGGACAAGTTGTAAGGTCAACAATGTGGACAACAATGTCAACCGTCCTTGCAAGGTCACCAACCATGTGCAAAAGGAGGAGCCCCACAGACGTTGAAGAATTTTTTAAAATGTGGAAAGCTCAGTAATTTAAAAGATTACGTAACTCAGCCAATGTATGGCCGGTAGGCTAAAATATTTTATGACAAAGTTATATATACATATATCATAGGGGTCGCGGTAGCGACCCCTATAATATGAGTCAAAACGCCCCAATGACAGCCTTCAGAGGCGCTGCGCAGAGGCTGCGCAGATACTGCGCAAATTTTGTGCGCAAAAGAAAGTCCGTGTTGAGTTTAGTATAATTGGAAAATTTCATCCCCGTAGCACTTACCGTTAAAAAGTTACACCCGCCGGCAGTTATGCCGGCGATGTTTTTTTTTCCGGTGTCTCCGTTTTACCCTCGTATGTCACCATTTTGTAGCCTCTTTCACAGAATGTAGCGATGGGAGGACACCTATTGTGGTATATCATCAATATATATAGGTTACTGACTTTCGATATATGTGGTCGCCGCCGCGCCACAGTGCGCCGCAGCGCCACAGTGGCGCCACAAAGTCGGCTCAGAACGTCGAAATGGCCAAAAGTATGCCTGGGATTAGCTTCTTTCCAGCTCTTTGTGCAAATACAAACCAGACAAGTTATATATGGTTGATAAGGACATATATCCGGATTATGACGTTTGAAGTCGGATTTTTGATATGTTGCGCCACAGCGCCACAGTGGCCCGCCAAAGTTGGTGAATGTTGGGTCCGACTTTGAACTTAGTTTTTCGCTTATTTTTCAAGATAGACTTTTCAAATCGTGCATATAAAGGTTTTTGGGGACGGAGAATCCATTCCCGCCATCAGTTTTGCTGCCCGATTCACCCAATTTGCTGGGCTGGTTCCAAATTACCGTCTGGAGGGTCCGGTCAGTACCGACTTCCAGGAATACCATATAGGACTGTACTTAGCCTCTCAAAACTCTGTCTATAGGGGTTTTCTGGTGCGCCCAGCTCATTCTGGCATCTCTTTAACCGTCGGACCCACCCATCTTGCTGTGCTGGTTCCACTTTGCCATCTGGAGGGTCATGTAGGTGGGAGGTCATGTGGTCAAAAATGAAAATTTTCAAAAGTGGTCAAATTTGGTACCAAATGAAAGCGCTAAGCGAGCTGAGCAACTTTTGTCATAGAACTGCATGCTCAAAGTGGCTGTAGAGTGCTGTGGTGGGGTGGGGTGGGGACTTAGGCGATTTTCGGTCAAAAATGAAATTTTTCAAAAGTGGTCAAATTTGGTACCAAATGAAAGCCCTAAGCGAGCTGAGCAACTTTTGTCATTGAACTGCATGCTCAAAGTGGCTGTAGAGTGCTGTGGTGGGGTGGGGTGTGGACTTAGGCGATTTTGGGTCAAAACTAAAATTTTTCAAAAGTGGTCAAATTTGGTATCAAATGAAAGCGCTAAGCGAGCTGAGCAACTTTTGTCATAGAACTGCATGCTCAAAGTGGCTGTAGAGTGCTGTGGTGGGGTGGGGTGGGGACTTAGGCGATTTTCGGTCAAAAATGAAATTTTTCAAAAGTGGTCAAATTTGGTACCAAATGAAAGCCCTAAGCGAGCTGAGCAACTTTTGTCATAGAACTGCATGCTCAAAGTGGCTGTAGAGTGCTGTGGTGGGGGGTGGGGTGGGGACTTAGGCGATTTTCGGTCAAAAATGAAATTTTTCAAAAGTGGTCAAATTTGGTACCAAATGAAAGCCCTAAGCGAGCTGAGCAACTTTTGTCATAGAACTGCATGCTCAAAGTGGCTGTAGAGTGCTGTGGTGGGGTGGGGTGGGGACTTAGGCGATTTTCGGTCAAAAATGAAATTTTTCAAAAGTGGTCAAATTTGGTACCAAATGAAAGCCCTAAGCGAGCTGAGCAACTTTTGTCATAGAACTGCATGCTCAAAGTGGCTGTCGAGTGCTGTGGTGGGGTGGGGTGGGGACTGAGGCGATGGGGGGTCGAAAATGAAAATTTTCAAAAGTGGTCAAACTTGGTACCAAATGAAAGCCCTAAGCTAGCTTAGCAACGTTTCTCATAAAAGTGCATGCTCAAAGCGGCTGTAGAGTGCTGTGCTGGGGTATGGGTGGGGTCTTAGGCGATTTTCGGTCAAAAATGAAATTTTTCAAAAGTGGTCAAATTTGGTGCCAAATGAAAGCCCTAAGCGAGCTGAGCAACTTTTGTCATAGAACTGCATGCTCAAAGTGGCTGTAGAGTGCTGTGGTGGGGTGGGGTGGGGACTTAGAGCGTTTTGGGGGAATTGGGGGGGGGAGGAGGCGGGGGGGGGGGGGGCGGGGGGGGGGGGGAGGGGGGGGGGGGGGGGGGGGGGGGTGGTACCAAATGAAAGCCCTAAGCGAGCTGAGAAGTTTGAGAGAAGGGGGGGGGGGGGCGAGGCGATTTTGGGTCAAAAATGAAATTTTTCAAAAGTGATCAAATTTGGTACCAAATGAAAGCCCTAAGTGAGCTGAGCAAGTTTTCTCATAGAAGTGCATGCTCAAAGTGGCTGTAGAGTGCTGTGGTGGGGTGGGGTGGGGACTTAGGCGATTTTGGGTCGAAAATGAAAATTTTCAAAAGTGGTCAGATTTGGTACCAAATGAAAGCCTCAATTGAGCTGAGCAACTTTTCTCATAAAAGTGCATGCTCCCGCCCCGCAAGGGGAACCACACGGGCTATGGTATCGGGCGCGTCCCCCTGTGCGAATGGGGGAACGCCACATCGTGGGGTACCGGCGATGTGGTATCTGTATACCCTTTATGGGTCAGACGTGGACAATAGCCCCCTGCCTTGCTAGGGTTGGGCTTCGGTGCTCGCCTCTGTAGCAGACGCTGCTAACGGCTCCTCCTGTCGGCAGTGGGGAAGAGGGGAGGTTGAGGCTAGGCTTTGCTGAGCTGTCTAGCGGACGGTTCTTAAGGCAAACCTGGCTTCCCTCCTCGACACTCCGCTGTTATTTCGATGGGAGGAGCCGAAACGTGGTTGCTGTTGCTGCTGCCTCTGCCGTCTGTTGTGTGTGTGCTCCGGCTGCTGGTTGCGGGTAACTGAGACGGCAAAGACTGGACTGTCTGGCGGACGGTCATCAGGTCGATGCTGTTTTGGTGGCCTGTGGTCGGTGGCTGGGCTGCACACCCTGCATTCGGCGGGGGCAGGGGGGCGGGTGCCTGAAGCCGGGCCCTAGAGATGGCAGGCCCCCCGCTGCCTACCCCCTTTTTTATGTTTGCCCCCATCTTTCTCGTTGGCAGCGGAACCCAATTTATATTATACCCTCCCCATATTCTCAAAACTATACGGCCCCGGTGAAATTGACCGGTTTGACTATTCAATTCCCCTTTTTAGCTGTTCCAGGCTGAGCCGAGCCCCTGGTGTAGGAGCGTGCCTATGGGGTGGGTTCTGCTGGCGGTTTGGCCTGGAACGAGGACATGTAGAAAAGCGCACCAGCAACAAACGCCCGAGTCAGGAGTAGAAGAAAGGGCGACGCCTGGCTCAAGGCCCCCCGCCGACGGTTGTGGACGGGGTAGCCATTGCCCCCTCGAGGGATCCAGGGCTAACTCGAGGTCTATTTCCCTGGCCCGACTCTAAAACTCGCATGGAGTCTGACAATTTGCCCCGTTCCTCCGTAGGGGCTAAAGATTCGGAGGGCTCTCTTATCCCAGCAGGGAGCCAAACTACAGCTGGGAACTCTCATCCCCCGGTGGAGAGTATACTAACTACCGGGGATTCTGGATCATCGGCCGAGTTCCTGGGGTTTACTCCTGAAGACTCTATGGAACTCGGCGATGAAAATGGTGCTAATCCTGATTCCGGGGGGCGGCCTGAGAAGGCTGCTGTACCGGAGTCGGGTGAGGCGACTTCGACTAAGAGTGGGGGAACAGGTGTACTTAAGTGGCCACCTGTTCCTCAAATTCTTAAACAGCTAGTAACGGGAGCATCAGTGGGGCGGCCCCTGGCGGCTGCAACACCTGGTGCTCTTACATCTGGTTGTCCTAGCACAGCTGATGAGTCCTCTGCTGGACCAAGTGATGCGAAGCAGGGCAAAAGCAAATCTAAGAAGAAGAGGAGGAAGCCTAAGGGCCAGCAACCCTTGGCATCCCCTCAGAAGCAAGATTCTGGGCAGCCGCATTCAGCCGGAGCAGAGGGGGCGCCCGGTACTTCCGCTGGCCAAAAGCGGCCACGGGAGTCAACGGGCACTCCCTCTTCCCTGCAGAATGCGGAGAAGAGGGTAAAGCATCAGCAAAACCCCAGGCCGTATAAAACAGCTGCTGAAAAAGCTCTTGAAGTGGGCATTGTCTTTCGCGAAAACCCTTTCAAGGAGCTTTCAGATGAGGAGGTTGGTAACCTGCGAAAGAGCATAATTGAAGCTCTTGTGCGGGATTCCCCCCTTGTGGGTCCACTGCAGTTTGCCCAATCGGGCAAGCAACGGGGTGTATTTGTTATATCCTGTGCTAACCAGAAAACGCTTGATTGGCTGACTGCGGTGGTCCCTACAGCTGTAGAAAAGCTGCATCTTGACTTAGTAGCGGTCACAGGTGCCAAAATTCCGCACAGGTTGAAGGTGGGATTTCGGCTTCCTGGTGACCCGCAGACGCCGACCTATGTTCTGAATCTCCTGCAGATTCAGAATGCGGGTCTGCTTACAAAAGCGTGGGTTCCCATTGATCCAGAAAAAGCTGAAAATACTGTATTTTTCTGGGTTGATAATGAATCCATAAAAAGGCTGAAAGAGCTGGAGTTCCGTCCCTACTACGAGCTTACCCGCATTGTATGCTTTGTTATGGGCAAGACCGTAGAAGGGGCGGAAGCTCCAAAGGAGTAACAAAATTTATGCTGCCTGCTAATTAGCTAGTTAAATGGCGATTCAAAGGCAACTTTTGAAGGTAACTCAAGTCAACCTGAAGCGCTGTAAAGCGGCTACGGATCTGTTAAGTCGCCGTATAGGCCGCCAAGCGGCAGGGCTAGCACTAGTACAGGAGCCTTGGACCTTAAATGATAAGGTCAGAGGATTCGACAGACAGCTCAAGGTGATTCAGGGGTCCCAAAACGGTCGACCCCGTACCTGTATTGTGGGCGGGCTGGATACTGACCTGTATCTGCTGTCAGATTTAAGCTCCTGCGATCTGACTGCTGCTTGCTTGGAGGTTACAACCCAACAGGGACGTGTGGACGTTGTAGTAGCATCCGCATATCTCCCCTGGGACGACCCCCAACCGCTACCGACAGCAGCACTTTTGCGGCTGATTGAGTGGTGTGAAAGACATAACATGCCTCTAATTGTGGGATGTGACGCGAACGCACAACATCCATGGTGGGGCTCTTCAAAGAGCACTAAGAGAGGAGAGGACCTCGCCAATTACTTGGCAGGTACCAACCTAGAGATATTAAACAAGGGCGACACATCTACATTTGTTACTCGGCGTTGCCAGGCTGTTATTGATATAACCCTCGCTAGCCGAGATATTGTAAACTATTGTGTAAATTGGCAGGTACTTAGGGAGGATTCCCTTTCTGACCATCGTTATCTTGCTTTTCAAGCAAGGTTTGGAATCCAGCCCCACCAGCCTTACCGGAATCCACGCAGGACTGACTGGAACAAATACAGTCGTTTGGTGGAAGAAGCGGTTGGCCAACGGGATCTCAGTATATCCTCTAACGAGGATATAGAGATGGAGGTGGCCACCCTGACTTCAGCTGTTACTAACAGCTTTGAAGCTGCGAGTAGGCTCAGCAGACGGGGGAACCGGGGTTCCTGGTGGAATGGAGAGCTCGAAACTCTAAAGCGACAGTGTACTCGGCTCTTAAATGTAGCGCTGAGAACGAAGAATGATGGGGACTGGATCATCTACAGGTCCAAACACAGGGACCTCTCCAGAGCCATCAGAAAGGCAAAATTTAGGTCGTGGGCTAGCTTCTGCGACCGAGTCAAGTCGGTCTCGGAAGCTAGCAGACTACAGAGGGTTCTGAGATCAGAACCAACTGGGCGTCTGGGCATGCTTCGAAAGCAGGATGGCTCCTTAACGGAGTCAAGGCGAGATGCTCTGGAAAGGCTGTTGGCTGTACACTTCCCAGGAAGCGAACAGCCACCCAATAATTCCACCCACAGCTCCCGTAGAGCAATCATAGGTGCAAACGTTAGAGGAGACATAGCCGATGGTATTGTCAACGATGAAAGGGTGTCTTGGGCGATCGATACTTTTGATCCATTCAAGAAACCTGGAGAAGACGGCATATATCCGGTTATGCTCCAGAAGAACAAAGCGGTACTTGTACCCTGGCTAGGGGCCATTTATAAGGCCTGTATAAGATTGGGATATATTCCACAACTCTGGCGTCAGGCTAGAGTTGTGTTTATCCCTAAACCCGGTCGACAAACGTACGAGGAGGCAAAATCCTTTAGACCCATAAGCCTGACCTCCTTCTGTCTAAAAGGATTGGAACGACTTATGGACAGATACTTGAGGGACGATGCCCTCAAAGGAATGGGGTTCCACCCTAAGCAGTTTGCATACATGTGTGGCCGCTCAACGGAAGCTGCACTTCATGCAGTTGTGCAACAGGTAGAAGAAGCTATCTACAGCAGAAAATTCTGTCTGGGGATATTTCTAGATATCGAAGGAGCTTTTGACAACGCTCCCTTCGGTAAAATGGAAGAGGCACTGGTAAGAATCGGTGCCCATCGAGACGTGGTTAAGACGATTGGCTTCATGCTAAGAAACCGTGTGGTCAAAGCAGGATATGGGTCAGCTGAGGTTGCTGTAACTGCAACCAGGGGCTGTCCCCAGGGGGGAGTTCTTTCTCCTCTACTTTGGTGTATTCTGGTCGATGATCTGCTTTATCGACTGGACAGCCATCCGGTATTCTGTCAATTCTTCGCTGATGATGGTTGTCTGTGTATCAGTGGACCATCTCTCAGGAAAATTGCAAGACAGATGCAAAGATCACTAGCAACAGTTGAAACTTGGTGCAGGGAAACGAACTTATCAGTAAATCCTGCGAAGACAGCCATGGTTCTATTCACTAGGAAAAGGATCATTCCTCAGTGGACCCACCCAACAATCTTTGGAGGAGTGCTTGAACTAAGCACAGAGGTAAAGTACCTGGGTGTTATCTTGGATCAAAAACTAACCTGGAAGGCACACCTGACATCTAAATGTCAGCGAGTCCAACGTAGTTTGTTTCAGTGCAGACGTGCTGTTGCTGTCAGGTGGGGCATATCCCCAAAGGTGGCTCATTGGCTATATACCGTGGCCATCCGCCCGTCCATTACGTATGGGGCACTGGTCTGGTGGAGAAGAGCTCAATTAGCTGTTGGGAGATCTGCATTAAATAAAGTGCAGAGGCTTGCTTGCCTCATGATCACGAGTGGCTTCAAAACTACCCCATTGGGACCGATGGAAGCCTTGCTAGACATGCCTCCTATGCACTTGGTAATTCAAAGTGAGGCATTAAGGACCTGTCGTCGACTCCGAAGAAACAATCTTTGGATAAATGGATGGATGAAAGGCCACACTGGCATCCGGGAAATAGTAGATGGATTACCTTATGCCAATGCACAGGAGGACTGGTGTAGGAAAACGTGGACATTCAATCGTAATTTCAACGTTGACCTGCCTCAGCGTCAAGGATGGTACTTGGATGTACCCCAGGAGTCCTTGGTGTGCTACACTGATGGATCCAAGCTAACGCCATCTGGAAACAGTGGATTTGGAGTCTTCATTGAAGAATGGAATGTGGAATACTCATGTTCTACGGGGAAACTGGCTACAGTGTTCCAGACTGAGCTTTTGGCAATAAAAACTTGTGCCGAGATTATAGCCGAAAGAGAATGTGAAGACAGACGTATAGTGATTTGCTCAGACAGTAAATCAGCCCTATCCGCACTGGTGACAGTCGTGGTGCAGTCAAAAATGGTAAAGGAATGTATTGATTGTCTTAACACGATTGGACAGTCAAACATTGTAAGTTTGGTTTGGGTGCCCGGACATGTGGGCGTTGCGGGAAATGAAAGAGCAGATGAACTCGCCCGGCAAGGATCTGGCACCGAGTTCATCGGCCCGGAACCTGCGGTAAGTATCTCCCCTACATTGGGTCGTAGAAACATACTGGAGTGGCTTAAAAATAGGCAAACTGCTTACTGGGCCAGACTGCCTGGCTGCAGACAGTTCCGTAGGGTGATTGGGGATAGAACAAGATTAACCCACAGGTTAATTAACCTCAGTAGGGTGGGTCTTAGAACTATCCTTAGCATTCTTACGGGTCACACTGGGTTAAATTACCATCTGTTCAAAATGGGTCTGGTTGCGGATGGCCGCTGTAGCCTCTGTGGTCAAGACAACGAAACGTCTATCCACATTGTCTGTGAGTGCGCTGCCCTCACAACAAAACGTTTAGAGTACCTTGGAGATACCATAGTGGACCCTGGTACCCTTATGACCATCTCTCCCTATGAGCTGCTAAAATTCGCTAAAGTTAGCGGGCAGCAAGAAAGACTTCTGGGGTATCCACAAGTACCCTAGAAACTGTTTGTGGAGTAATACCAGTAATACTCAACAATTAGCTCTTTCAGCCTTTGTACTGTAATGTAGTTGTTGTTAGTGGTGTCGTGGCTATTGTACAATTGTCGTGTTTTGCATTGTAACTGTTGTTTTGTAAATGTATGTAATGTATGTATGCAAACTGAGTTGCGTGTAAACCCCCCGGGCCGACAGATTGATGCCAATGATACCTTGTGGACCTGAAAACGGATACCCCTGAATATCGGGACGCAAAGCCTCAAACCAGAGGCATCACAGTGGGATGATCCTATCCTGCTGGAGTTGAACCATGCAAATGGATCGACTGTCCCGCCCCTAAGTAAACCTAAGTAAGTAACCGTTTCGAGCCAAATTTGACGCATAACAAGTAGAAGACGTTAGTAATATAGGTATATAATATATAGCAAGGTTAATAAAAAATCAAAAATCGAATTTTTGCTGCCATTTTTGCAAGTGAAGTCTGATCGAAATAATTTTGGTATGTCAACTGGTAATGACCCCCTCTTATACTGCAAATTTCATACCGATAGCCCTTGTGTAGCGAGAGTAATAAAAAATTTTGTGATTTTTTGTTAACGAATTCACAAAAAATCACGGGTTTGCAAAAAATCACCCACGGATCAAATCTCAGGATACAGATAGGAAAATTTTCTTTTCATGCTTAAATAGAGCATAGTCCCTAGTGTTATTATGTAAAAAAATTTCGACCCCCAAGTTTTTTTTGAACAGGCTTAACTTCGAATTTCGGTTCTGGGTCCCTGGGTCCAAAGTGACTACCCTGGCCAATTCTTTTAACACTGTTAATTGTCTCCAGGAAGCGAGGAATCCACTGATTTGGTGTTCTATTGCTCTAGTAAGCACAGCGCAAACAATTTGGTCAGGGTCACGTGACTGGTCAAAAATTTTATTTCAAGGCCCAGGAAGCCTAAAAACTTGCTTATATAGGTTTTTGGGGCGTAGAATTCAAATTTGGCATTTGTTTTCACGTAGCTTTAGCCCACATATGTGATCCTGACCTCCCCTTGGGTCCGGAGGGTCGGGGTCATGACTAACAGCCGGTCACTGGGTCAGACGGGTCTGAGGTACCTAAAAACATGTGCCATATAGGTTTTCGGGGTCGCAGAGCTCGAATTTGGCGTTATTTTGCTGTAGCAGCCACCCCGAATCTTTTTGCAAAAAGTTGGGGGTGAGTTTTTTGCGAAAAAGTTCGCAAAAAATCACCCACCGTGGACCAGCCCAGAGGTCATGGCAAGGTATCCATGGCTAGAAAGTGCAGAGTCTGGACATGTTATATGTATAATATGGGTTAGCTAAGCCAAGTCCGTAGTGAGTAATAGCAAAATTTTCAGTTTTTGTCCGGAGTTGTCCGAGAGTCGGTTTTGGGGTGGGTCAACTATTTTGGGTACCCTTGTCGAAGGAGTTGGGCCTCGGCGGTTAAACTTACTTATGTTAAGGTTGAGACCTCTGGCTGTTACCATGCAAAAAAATTTCCGGCTGCGGCTTGTTACTAATCCTGTAGGTGGGTAATATTTTTGCGAATTTTCGGGTGATTTTTTTGTTAACCTTGCTATATCAGTTTGGGTTATATAGCTTATCTGGTGAAGCCAGGGCGCCAGCTAGAAACAACTACCCCATAACCACCCTCGAACAAGTTTCGACATGGTGTTCTAAAAATTGTCTCAAAACCACAACGGAAAACCCGGTAAGTCCCTAATTGTGGTTGGTAGGTTAGGTGCCCAAGTACTCACGTTACCACATGTCCCAGCCCCACTGGCTCCTACGCTGTGGCCTGGGCCACCCGATTTTTTTGGGAACGAATTCCCAAAAAAGCCAATTCGGACTTTGCAAAATAGGTCGTCGTCGTCGTCTTTGGTGGTCGATCAGGATGGGCAAACCCTATACTCGGTGGACTCCAAGGAGGCCACTGCTACCCAAGAAGCGAAGAACGGGCTCAGGGTCGGTGAAGAGGCATGATAGGTCTGGAGACGGGCCTAGCTCGGCCAGACGTTGGTTGATTAATGCCGGGCAATGCAGTATCAGGTGGTCAACAGTGTCTGGGAGGCTTGAGTCACAGCGGGTACAGTTGGGAGAGGGGAATCTGGTTGGGTCTACGGTGTGCCGGTAAGAAGCCAGCAGCCACGATTTGCCGCTGCGGAGCTGGCTGAGGAGGACTCTGTCATGCCTCCCTAAGGAAGCTTCAGTCGGGAGTGAATGGACCCTGCCTCCCATAGATAGCAAGAGCCCGAGGGTGAGAAATGTGTTGGTGCCAGGATGAAGTAAAGTGTCTGCGAATTGCTGCCTTGGCTGTGGAGAGGTCGACAGGAACGTCGTGCTGCGGTAGGGTAGTTGCAGTACCAGCTAGTTCGTCCGCTTCTTCGTTGCCTGGCAGGCCCGCGTGACCAGGCACGCACTGCACTGCGAGAGTGAAGTTTCTAAGCTAGTGAAGCAGATTCCAGACGCTAGATAATAGCTCGCTGAAAGAGCCACGTACCTCAGCACGAAATAGCCGGACCACGGACTGTGAGTCAGTACAAATTCTGACTCTACAGTTCTCAGGCAGTAGGTGGGAGTTGTCGGTAAGCCATATGAGTGCCGTGTGGACCGCCAGGAGTTCAGCGCGGAAGCTGGAGCAGAGTTGTCCCGCCGGTTTGCAGATTTTAACCGGCTCAGTTCCGTCTGTGAATGTTATCAGGGTTCCACTTCCACCGTTTGAGACTCCGCCCTTGGCTGCCCCATCAGTCCAGATGATAATATCCGCCTGGGGCAACGCTGCAAGGGTTGCCTGGGCAACCTGCTTCCTGACTTCCGGCGGGTCTGATCTTCGGCATCTGCTCGTCAGCGTAGGGTATGCAGCCACTGGAGCGAAACGGTCCTTCGGATGAATTAGGTCGGCTGATTTCAATGGTTCCCTTCGGATATTTCCCAAGCCAGCCTTCTCAGAGGAGCCGGCAGCCGCCGTTCTCCAGGAAGTCTGGGACTTGAGAGTTCTGGAGCAATCTGGAGGGGCGGAAGATATGAGCTTCCTTGGGTTACTGGGGCAGTGCAAAATAGGTCACAGCAGCCACCGTAATTGTTTTTCTGGTGATATTAATGCTGTTTTAGAACGTTTTACCCCAAAAAACACCATAACAAGCAAAGTATCATGAATGGGTTGCCGCTGCATTTTTCCTCTTATAAACGAGATAAGTCAATTATCCTACGATAGTACTCCTTGTCCCTATGACCACTTTTTATATACTCAAAGAGAGCTTTCGAATGATACCCATTTTGTGGGTTTTCCAAAATTTTTGATTTTGACCCATTTTGGTCGGTTTTGGTCATTTTTGACCCCTTTGAGTTCCCGTAGCCAATGTTCTGTACATTATGGTGCTTTGGCCCTATTACAACTTTTTAGCTGCGCAATGAGAGCTTTCGAATGACACCGGTGTCGACGGGATCCGACAATTTTCAATTTTGACCCATTTTGGCCGTTTTTGGCCATTTTTGACCCCTTTGAGGCCCCGTAACTCATTTTCTGTACATTTTGACGCCTTGGCCCTATTACAACTTTTTATCCACGCAACGAGAGCTTTCGAATGATATCCATATTGGGTGGTTTCGGTTACTTTCAATTTTGACCCATTTTGACCGATTTTGGCCATTTTTGACCCATTTGAGGCTCCGTAACTCATTTCTCCTCCAGTTTGGTGCGTTGGCCCTATTACAACTTTTCATCTACATAACGAGAGCTTTCGAATGATACCGATATGAGCTTGATCCGAGAACTTTCAATTTTGAGCCATTTTGACCGTTTTTGGTCATTTTTGACCATTTTCGGCCTCGTAACTCAAAATGAATGCATTTTCAGGCCTTGACCCTATTACAACTTTTTCATTACTCGCCGAGAGCTTTCGAATGATACCAATATTAGCTCATTTGGACAACTTTTTTATTTTACTCATTTTTACTCACGGGGGTGCTCCGGGAGCACCTCTGCTCCCCCGGGGCTCCCCGTGCTTCCGGGAACAGTTCAAGTCAAGACCTTCAAAATGAGGTATCAACCACCTCTCTACCCCTTTCCAATCTCGAGATAGAGGGGGGACAAGAATCCGGAGAAGAAATAATAAATAATAATAAGTCAAAAGGCATCAAGTGGTTCCCGCCCGTCATTTTTCCGTTTATAGAAAGTGTCCATCTCTATCATCATTATTACATTTCACCTTTCGCGTGTTAGTTGCTCCCAGCTCACAAAGAGCTTTCAATTGATTCCAGTATTAGCCTGATCCGACAACTTTCATTTTGACCCAATTTGGTCGAGTTTGGCTGTTTCTAATACTTTTGTGGCCTCATAACTCATTTTTCCTACATTTTAACGCTTTGGTCCAATTACAACTTTTTATCTACTCAACGAGAGCTTTCGAATGACATCGGTATCGACCGGATCCGACAATTTTCAATTTTGATCCATTTTGACCGGCTTTGCCCATTTTTGACCCTTCTGGGGCGCCATATCTCATTTGTCCTACATTTTGGCGCTTTACCCCTATTACAACATTTTATCTACGCAACGAGAGCTTTCGAATGATACACATAGCAGGAGGTTTCCGACAACTTTTATTTTTCACCCATTTGACCGTTTTTGTCCATTTTAGACCCCTTTGAGGTTCCGTAACTCATTTTTCCTACGTTTTGACACCTTGGCCCTATTACAACTTTTTATCCACGCAACCAGAGCTTTCGAATGATATCCACATTGTGGGGTTTCTGACAACTTTTATTTTTGGCCCATTTCGACCGGTTTTGGCCATTTTTGACCCCTTTGAGGCTCCGTAACTCATTTTTCCTACATTTTGACGCCTTGGCCCTATTACAACTTTTTATCCACGCAACGAGAGCTTTCGAATGATACCAATATTGGGGGGTTTCCGTCACTTTCAATTTTGACCATTTGCAGCATCACCGTATCGAGTAATTGCGAATTGTGTGACACTATGGTACCCAGGTGCCCGGAGGATCTTCCCGCATCGGGTGCCACCCTACATGCAGGATTTCAGGCCAACTAGTTGACTCTAGCTCGAGCTAAAGGCGGAAAACCCCTTCAAACGGCCGTTTTGGCCGTTTTTGGCCATTTTTGACCCTTTTTCGCCTCATAACTAAAAATTGGTGCAGGTAAGTCCTCAGAAATTTTTATAGTGTACTTAAAGAAAATCACGTTAAAAGGGTGCCAAATCTGCTATTGCGAAACAGGAAAGGGAACAGAATAGAAGACACTTTGAGTAAAAACTACGTATTAAAGCATTACAGAATAAAATTCTGCTTAATTTGCAGCCAAAATATGCATATAAACAGCTGAAAAGTTTTCTAAGGGGGCCCGAAATGTCAAAGGAGGGGGTCCAAATCGCAAAGGGGGCCGGGCCCCCAGGGCCCCTCCTGGATCCGCCACTGAAACTATGGGGCATAGGTGTAAGGCGGGGGGGGGGGTGGGTAGGGGATTAGCCACCCACCCCTTTTATCAACCCTCCCCCGAGTCCGAAAATATCCAATTTATTGCATAGAAATGCGTTTGGGTCCTCCATATGTGTAACGGATATTTGGGGGTCCCATGTAGTTTCACCAAGGGGGATTTTCGACGAACTTTACCCCCTCCCAGATTTTTTGACTTTCCCTCCCCCACTTTTGGTTACCTCCCCCGAACCGAACCCAGCACATTTTGGAGCCAAAGGTTAGCTAAATTTAGCCATAAATGGCTATTTTTTGAAAAATTGTTCTCAAATTTTACTTATATATAATGCTTTAAAACCGAGAAAAAGTCCTAAAACGGTAAAAACAAGCCCGAGAAACGAGCGAGAAACGCGTTAAAACGCAGAAATTTTTTATGCCATTTTTGGATTTTCTAAGGCCCGAATTTGGGGGGGTTTCGGGGGGCCCCCCACGGCTCCCCCCATAAAAATAAGCCAGGCGACAACACATTCTCGCTACTTTGCTAGTTTTTACCGTTTTAGGCGTTTTTATAAAATTTTAAAGAGATTTAAAGCCAAAATTTCGGGAAAAAATTTTCAAAAAATGACCAGTTACGTATCTAGACAAACAAAATTTTGCTAACTTTTTGGCTCCAAAAAGTGCTTGGAGGTTGGGGGGGTAGCCAAAAGTGGGGGGGTAAGTAAAAATTCTGGGAGGGGGTAACTGTGGTTGAAAATTTTGGCAGTGCTACCCCCCCCCCCCCCAACCTCCTGGTGAAACTATGCATATCTGATGCATCAGTGATCCTACGCATGTTGATTTTTGTTTAGAGATGGCTTTGCTTGAACTTGGTCGTATTCCTGAGGAACTGAGCTGTACTCCTTATCAATACTTGGCTGTATTTGGTTTGGATATTAACAATGAACCGTTTCAAAAGACTATTTGGGAAAGCCTCAGTTTGAGTCGACGTGGAGACAGATTGCCACTGTCGTTTAAACTGATTTCCAGTGAACAAGAATTCCCCAAAGCTAAACCGCAAGTGTGTATATGCATTGTACGTAATGATGAACATTCAGTTTATGATACGATATAGAGGTCGGGGGAAAAACCAAGCTTTCCCTATTCTCCCCTTTACCAATGACCGTTAAATGCCGGTGTCAGTTAAACATGACTTGTGTATTCGGCTATCTGGTTTTATGTGCGTGCTACCAAGAGTATATATATATATATAAGAGTATGACAACTGGCAAGCTCTCTCTTATCAGAACAAAAATTATGCTGTGTCCGCTAATGGCCTACCCCCCCCTCCCCAAATTGGACCCCAATGAATAAAGTAAATTTGCCTGCTATGTTTGTGTTCTAAAGTTGGAAACACACAAATTACACTTACGCATTGCTTGTGTTTGTGCTTGTGCTTAAGCACATAAACATCGAGCGAGTATGTGTACCTCCGTTTGGACCCCGTCCCGTAAAGGAGCGGAGTGAGAAGGGGTCAATTTTGGGAGGGGGTACGCCGATAGCGAACATAACATAATTTTGGTTCTGACTGCATAGAGTGTGGCACTTGTCATACTCTTATACATTATGTACTCTTGGTAATTATTTCAGTGTTGCCGGGGCCGGGGGGCCTCGCTGGATTCTTAGTCGTGAGAGCGGCGGTCCAGCTGGAGATTGTTTTGATTTAGTGAGCTTTCTCCAATCCCCCTGGCCCATATCAAATTGTTACTGTCATCTCGTTGCGAGCATTAACTGTGGAGTGGCTGACCAGCAGAGCATGGTGTTAGAGGAGAGCATTAGGTACTTGTGAAAGCGTCAGGAGCCTTAAGGGTGTGTGCTGGGGAACCGTATTGCCTCGGTGGGTGTCTGCCGGGGAAAAGTGGAATGGCTCTTCACTTGGATCCTTGCTAGGGTCTGGTGCTGTTGTGACGGCCATGGCCCTCCGGGAAGGAGGACTGCCTGGAGTGAGTACTCCGAAGGTGGCATCGGGAGTCGGACTACATGGTGTACCGGCGTGAGCTGAGAACACCCAGTGGACTGCTGTACCGGGCCGGGGCCTGTAGTGGGTGCCAGGTAGAGTGCTGTGCCGGGGAGCGGTACCGGGTCTTAGTTTGTGGTTGCTGGTGGGGTGCCCTGCTGCTTGGAACCGGTTGAATCCTTCCGGGGTGATTTTGTGAGCGGGCCCTCGGCATTTGCCTGGCTTAACTGACGGCCTAGAGTGCTCTCTCTTCACCTCGACTGTTGGAATACCTGTGTGAAATGCTCGTAATTGGGAGTAATTTATATTTTCTTGTTTTGTTTGTTTTTTGTCTCGGGAGCTAAGCACCAAACTGGGTGCATCTAAGGTTCTTCCTTCCAGCGCAAGCTGGCCCGGGTTACAGTAATACAGTAAAAAAAAATTCAGTGTTGCACATGTTTCAGAGAACTTCGTATGAGCAGTATGTCCCTCGTGGTATTCTGAAACGACATTGGTTCCTAAAGCATCTTCAACAGATCCCTTCGGTTGTCGTTATCTTTTTGGAATTAGACTGGGATCATCCTTCGTGGCCAGAAAAACGGCAGGAATGTTGTTCCAAAGTTGAGTCTATCAGGTACTTGCTTACAGATGTTGCGATGGTGTGTTGGTTTTTTAAGCAATTAGGGGAAGGTCTATATGTTTTCCCCACGTGGATTTTCCTCCAGCCACTGTTGGCAGTGTCCCTTATAGGTTTGGTTTTTTCCGGAAAAAATATTTCGTTTTTTCCGGTTTTTTCCATTTTTTCCTTTTTTCCGATCATCCAAGTTCACCAATGTGCTAAAAGTTGCATTATTTCATGTTTATACATGCATAGAAGCAGTTTTCAAGACATTTCGTAGCCCCATCGGGTAGTGCACTTACACAAGCGCTTACAAAGGTTCCAGAATTTGTTACAGGAATCTTCAGCTGACGATACTGCAGAATAATCTGCAGGTGACGACTGTATATGACGGTTTGACTCAACCTGGTCTGCGCTTTTCGTAGGTAACACACCTCGTAAAGTAAACAATACCAGACGTATTAACAGTTTTTGGCTGAACATTCCACTGTTATATAGACATGAAATTGTTAACTCAACCTGAGTTACGCAACCATAGCAAAAAATATTAAATTTCAGAATTAGCTCAAGTTCATGAATATCGTCTTATTATATCATTAAACAGTGTTTTTGATAGTTTCTTGATGTTCTGATTTCATAAATTAACTTTCAGAACATGTCTCGAATATTTTTCCATTTTTTCCGATGCTTGGAAAAACCCAAATCCAATTTGGTCAAATCTAGCATACCCCCACCGACTGTGATACACGGAAATGGTTGTAAATAGTGCGAAATCTCCGGAAAAGTTCAGAGAACATTATATTTCGCTGTAAAAATCGTTAAAATAACACTAGGAATATTTTTCCATTTTTTTCACCCCATCGGAAAAAATGGAAAAAAACGGAAAAAGCTTTTTTTCCAGTCCTTTTTTTCCGCGCGCCGCGCCCATCCCTTAGTTCCTTAACTGTGCAACGTTAGGCAAGGCATTCAATTTTTGGCTAGTGAAAGGGACAAGAGAAGTATTGGATACTTTTTACCCAATTAAAATATTTTGTTGGGCCAAACTAACGAGTATATATGGTTGTATGTGTCAGTTTTAAACTGCCAAAAGGGAAGGACTGAACCGTGCAACTTGACAAACGGCTGTACAAGAAAGAGTGGATGGATCGTTCATCAGAAACGGGGAGGGCTGACCAGACATGTGCAGGAGGGAGATTTTGGGGGGGGGGGGGGGTGAAGGGCGGCCGAAGGCCTCCGAAAAACCGGATTTTTCCGGTTTTTTTACAGGAAAAATCCTGCTTCTGGGGGGGGGTGAGGGGTGGAGAATGGCCTAAACATGCTAAAAATATATACTGTAATAAATGATACTGTTTTTTGCGTATACTGTTATAACTATTTAAGCTAACAAGTGCTCAGAAATCAAGTTTTAGTGCCAAATTAAACAATTTTAGACCAAAAATCCTTAAAATTGGCATTTTTTGGGTATCTCAAAGTGAGTGTGGGAAGCCCAAAAAAAGTGGGGAGGGGCAGGGAAGCTATCGAGTGGGGTTTCCAAAAAGTGGGGCCTTCCCCATTAGAAAAAGCCCAGATCTTCTGATGTGGTTGGAGAAATGTAGTGGGGTTTCTCCTTGAACGGGGAGAGGGCTACTGCCGAATGAATGATTCTCCAATAGAAGTACATATGTAAGTCTATTGGAAAGTGTGTAGGTGGTTAAGGTCCCCCAATAAGGGTTTTCCACCCCATATCTATCTATATCCATTCGTGTCCTCTCTTCCCGTCTGCTGCTGCGGCTGCGTGGAAGATAATATTTGCTGCATTCTACTCCATCTGGGGTTCAGTTTTCGTTATGCCATATGCTGCCATTGATACTGATAAGAGCATTGCTTTTTCAGACACAGTTTAGAAGGAAGAGGTACGAGAATTGCTGTAGTTTTAATACAACGATCACCTCCGCTCCCACCTGGTACGTAGTTTGTTTGCATGCACAAGTATCGTATACGTACATACAGTTATCGGGTAGGGCGGGGATGTTCTCAAAATTGGACCTGTACTTTTTCAGTGTGTGTGTTTCTAAGAAAAAAATTGTTTTTCTAAGAAAATGTGTTTTTTGAAAATTTATTTTTCGCTGTTTTGATGCTGCTGGGCTCCCCCTTTTGGGAGAATATTTTTGTGCATATCTCATCTCACCATTTTTTGAAAAAGATTACGTTAGATTAGATTTTTGAAACGTATACGTACATACAGTTATCGGGTAGGGCGGGGATGTTTTCAAAATTGGACCTGTACTTTTTCAGTGTGTGTGTTTCTAAGAAAAAAATTGTTTTTCTAAGAAAATGTGTTTTTTGAAAATTTATTTTTCGCTGTTTTGATGCTGCTGGGCTCCCCCTTTTGGGAGAATATTTTTGTGCATATCTCATCTCACCATTTTTTGAAAAAGATTTTGTCCTGACTTCCCTTTCGAGGTTGTTCCCCTGTCAAAATATATACGCCCCTGCTAAGCACAATTGAACCAACCTTAAGTTTGAAATCTAACCAAAACCAAACTACAGTGGCATTTTAGAGGACGCTTTCGAGCCAGCCCATACACAGTCTGAAGGGAGCAAACGTCGACTGCTTGAAACCGTAACGAGCACGATAAAGCGAAAGAAAAAACTGAAGAAGGATGTGCCACAACAGCTTTAGCTGTTGATCGTAATAACTCTTTTCATAGTTCACCAAGGCTGAACTGGGTAGTTTTAGTGGTTTTTCGGGGTGGGGGAATTTTGAGGGGATTTTTTGGAAAAATTAGCCAAAAATTGGTATTTTTGTCGTACGTAGAATCACAAAAAGTTCTCAAAAACGCCTGGATTTATGCTAAAAATAGCTACAAAAATAGCTAAAAATTTTACAAAAAATCTCCGGCGAAGCCCGAATATTTTTGAAAATTTGGGAACCAAAAAACCCCCGGGGAGAATCCTCGAGGGAGGGGCGATTTCAGGGGGAGGTCAGTTTCGGATTGGGGCCGCCCCCCATGTAAAAATACGCTGCTGATGATTCACCAAAATTAATTGCGAAATTTCGCAACATTTGTAAATGATGTGAATTTAAGTTTTTTAGATGCTGCTTGTAGTCGGTGTGTAAACAAGGCTGTAGCGTGAGTTGGGGAGAGGATCCATGCGTCTGTAGATATATAGACCGTTGTCTTTTAGGAGAAGACGTGCGTGCTGGCGAAAGAGCGACAGAACTGTGCAATTTTTGTGATTTGTCTCCAAAGTCCTTATTTGTGCTTCCGCATACTGATCAGCTTTACGGATATGTACTAAGGTGCGTGCGGATAATTTTTTGTAGGTATATTCTACTAACTTACTTCGTCAATTTTACGTTCCTAAGGTGTGTTTGTAATGCTATTATGCTATTTTAAGTACGTATGTAAACTGATATCCTGGTTTTCAGGCTGGAGCATGCATTTTACGAACTGGCGTCTAGCTATTACCAAAATGAAGTTAAACGCATTAAGGCTAAGAAGGACAGCCTTGTGAAGGAAAGACCTAGTCATTTGGTAAATTTACCACGCCTTTCTACTGGTTTTTATTGTGTTTGTTATTTATTAAAATCGAAATCGGGAAGGGATCTGAATTAGACTAAGTTAAAATTTGTCAATTCTTACATAAGTTGTTGTGTAGCTGTCCTTTCGTAAGTACAGTGTTATTAATGCATTTGCAGTTGCTTTTTCCGTCATTTAAATTTATCTTTGTTGTTTTAGAGCTTAATGATTCGGTACAACATAAAGCTAGCGTTTTTCAGTGAAATCAAACAAGATACACATTTTGCGCTAAAGTGAGTTTGGATCAATACAGCTGAATATCATAACGACGGATTTGACTTTGGGAAAATTGTGACTTGAAATTGAAATTGACTTTGGGCATGCCAAATTGAAATAGATTTGTATTGATAGTTTTCTACAAGTTATGTCTTGAATATTTGCAATTTGGTCTTTAACGGTTTTCGAATCTTTGTTAAGATTTTTATTATATCATTAATTAATTTCAGATGTTACAAGCAAGCATACACTCAGCTTGCTGAAATGAAGTTGTCCAAAATTAATCTGAATGAAATTCGAACTATTGCGGGATTTCTAAACTACAAAGTATAGAATGAAGTTTTGATTATTTGAATGTTTAGACAGTTGTGCGGACCCTTTTCTAAGCCTTTTTATTTTTTGAAGCAATCTTGTAAAAACTTAGGATCTAGTCTTTTAGTAATATGCTGGTTAGTGTCATGCTGTTATCAAAGCTGATGGCTTCCAAGCCAATGTGCATTGTCAAAAATGTGACGGTGGCGTGGAATTTTGTCCACAATGTTTACCTTCTTTGTTTTTAGATTTGCAAGATCTGTTTTCAACATAATACACCTCTGGATGCTATCAGTCAGTCAAAACGACACAGTGATAATTTCAAGGATGCGATTGATCCCACTGAAATTGAATTTGAACGCCATGCCTGGCTGTCTCAACAGTAATAATGCTAAAATTACTTAAGATTATTTAATTTGGAGTTTGTTTTTGTGGCTTCCGATGGTTTAAGCGTGAAAGTAGTATAAACTCACGTAAATTACACACAAGTACTGTGAGTACGTATGTATACTACAAGAACTTTTGTTTTAGTACATATGGTTTATGGCTGTAAGGTGCATTTTTTGCCTTTCTGTGTTCTTCAGGTGTAGCCTGTTCGCTGACCTGTTTGATGCTGCCATCCAGGGCGGTCTGGCGCCCATTCAGACTCAGCATCCAGGCTACTACTATCAGTCGGCGGCCAATCACTCCATTGCCCGTCGGACCTGTGCCACGGCCAGTACTGCCAGTCTTGACCCGTATCCCAGCCCGGATCCTTTGGAGCTGGAATCTCGCCTGGAATTTTTCGGTCAACGTCCGTGGCGTGTGGCCCTGCAGGCTCCCTACGTTTGGAGTGAGACCACTGAGAAGGCTGGGATGCTAGCCCTTCGTTGGCGTGAACGCTCCTTCAATCACTCGGAGCGCATTATTCACCTGCTCACAGCGGCCATGACCAACTTTAAGCGGTATCGTTGTCCGCGTATGAAACGGCTCACCATGGTACAGCTGGGCGAGGAATACATTGTGGCCAACGATGCTCAAAAGGCTCTCCAGCTCCTGAGTCATACCATCTGGGAGTATCGAGCTGAGAAGTGGTGGCGTCCGCTGCGTGTGGTCCTGAAGCACGCCCTACACTGTGCCTACATTATTGCCACAGTGAAAGACTATGTGGCCATCTGTGTTGAACTGTTGGGCCGGCCGGTCGGTTTGGACTCCGGCGAACGGGACCGGATCCAGACCAATCTGGATCTAATCCTATCCGGTCAGATCCCAAACGCTGAGCCAGGTGTGGCTGATCAGGAACCGGTGTTGGCCGCAGCTGTGGCCGCCTGGCGCCGGGAGGTCAGCGAACGCTGTTTTTTCATGATCCAGATGCAGAACATCTCATCCTGTGTGGAGGCTCGCTGTTCCTTTGCTGAGCCGTCCGTTCGCTCTGATCACAAGGCCCGGATCTTTGTCTACATTCGACTCTGCTGTCCCAAACCGATACGATTTTCTAAACTGTCCGTGAAATTTTCCAACGAATATTATGACCAGTTTGCCGTCTATTCGGCCAATAATTCCGGCCCGTCTGATAAGGAGCAAATGTATCTGCATCCCGGGAAGGTTTATTCCTATCAGTTTGACTTTCTGCCCGTTCAGGCGGACTGTGATAAAAGTATTGAGGTAGTTTATTGTTGATTTGTTGATTTTTTAATGTTGATTGTGTCATAAATAATAAGCAAATTGTTTAATCGACTAGCGTCTAGTTGTTGTATTTTCAATGTTTGCTACCGATCTGCAAAGAAATTAACACGTTCGTTGCCACCATTGAGGTGTTGTTAGTATTATCCCCGGCCACTACACAAACGTTGCCGGCCGCGTATTTTGTAGCCGAAGGTAAGGGTTTTTTGACCACTTTCGGAAATGGTCTTTGGTAGCCATGCAATGGCTTATTTGTGACCTTTGATGCTGCTAAGCAATTGAGCAGCAAGCTAAGCAAACCTTATGTATAACTGTTATTGCACTTTCTCATGTATGTACGGTTATTCTGTCTGTCTGTCTGTTTGTTAAGATTACATCATTGAGCCTGGACGTTGGGCATCTTGAAGGGAACGTTTATGGGACATTTCACTGGGAAGGTGGTGGAGGTGATATGGGGACTGTTTCCTGGCACAATCCCGAATATCTGATTGCACACACCATTGCTGATCCTATGGATCGACTAATCTTATATCCCAGTCTCAAGTACGTAGGTATTTACAGATCAGCATATAATCGGTTTTAAAAACAGCTGACGTTATATTTTAGAAAAAGCAGGTACCTATGTAAAGCTGCGATGAAGTAACTTACTGATACGGTTTGCTAATCACTGAGGTTTTAATTCTTTGAATGCCGAAACCCTAGTTTCAGTCGGACAGTAAGTAGCATGAAGCAGTACAGTTGCTGCTAATAATTTGATGTGTTAAGGATTACCAAATATTGGTTATCTGATGATCATCTTATAGTCTTGGAAACTTCTTCTTGCTATATTTTAGAATTTCCAAGGTGTTACCTCGAAAACCACAGTTAGAAGTTGCACTATCACACAGTCAGCCTGCTTTGATTGGTGAACAGTATCCAATTACCATTAGTATTGAGAATCAGGAGACTGTTGTCATTAATGAGGCAAAGTTAGTTCTTTAACATTTTCATTCAAATTATTTAATAAATTCGGGGAACGTATTGTATGCTTGGGGAGAAGGAACGGCGTCTTCCGATAGAGAGAGTTCATTTTTCGTCTGGGGAATTTTGGCTATGTCCCTGGTCCGCTATTATGAGTGACCTGTCTCAGCGTAAAGCAATAGCAGGCTCAAAGGTGACAGGTATCCAATGGCCCCTGCGCTGTAAGCTTGCACAGACTGTCAAGTTGTCTATTTTCCAAAGTTTGACTTTGTAGAAATTCATTTTTATAACATCGTCCAACTCATATTATGTGGGGCTCTCCGAGCTCCTCCATGATACGCAAAGCTGTAGAAGCAATCAAGGTAGATAGAGTCTGATTTTAGCTTTGAAATTTTTGACCAACCAAGATTAACTTTGAATTTTATAATCCCGAGCTGTCCATGGAATGGATTCGCGCGTTATTCGGAAAATTTACCTTTTTACAGGAAGTCGGTTTCGCTTTTTTCCTTAACCAAACAAAGTGTAAGATTTCTTGTTACTGGTGCAATTAAAACTCTAGTATGATGTATGGGTAGTGGCAGGATCACATCGAGCCAATTTTTAGCCCAATCCGATGCCTTTAGCGGTTTAGATTTCGAACTAAAAATTAGGTTATGGTTATATTATACGCTGTTGCTTTATTGTATTGGTGTACGTACATAGTTGTGTGTCAGTTCTTTTCTTCAAGTAATTGGATATTCAATATTTTAGGCTGACTGCAACAGTGTCGGTTGAAGAGAACTTGGTTGAAACAAGTGCTCTTCGTAAGTATTTCAATGAAAAGTATTGTGTTTCTGTTAGTAGTCTGGAATTAACTAAAACTATGAAACAGTTCGCACTCCGGTTGCTTGTTCTAAATATTATATAGATTTTCAAAAAGCTGTCTTAACGCTTCTCTTTTTGTATTAGCAGATTATGCCACCTGTTACTGAGTAGCTGGCTGCAATCTATTCTTTCGGGCAATTCTTCTATCTTTTTTAGCCTTGTTGTGTTGGCTGGACGACGTTCAAAGTTCTGAGGTGAAAACTGACATTTCCAAAGATTTGAAAAACTTGGAGCCTAACGTTAAGGTTTGCTTGCATTTTGCAAATATCAAACTTTAATTTGTGGTGGGTCCGAGTGTTTGGTTATAGACAATATTATGTGGCTTCGAACAATAAAAGGGTTTTTGTGTTAATCTGCAGCGGCTTATTATAGTCGAATGCATTGGTTTACTTCAACGTCTTTATAACAGATTTTGTTTCTGATTGCATTAATGTATTAAATTTTTGTACTGGCTTATGATTAATTATCTTAAAATTTTAATTATATACTTGATTACCTTGCGTTCTTGGTAGAATATCCTTTATTAGTACCGTTTCACCGATCCTGTCATTCTCTTGTGGTTGCGAAAGTGGGGGGAAGTATTAATACCTAAATTTTTAGCGAAAAATTAGCATTTCCAGGGTAAAAACGCAGCAAAACTGCTGTTTTAAGCTTAAAATGGCCTTATAAGTCGTTAAATTTGCTAAAGCTAGGGGAGTTTTTGAAAATTTAACATCAAAAACTAAATTTTTGACCCTTGTGGGGACTTGCAGAAAAGTGGAGAGACCCTAAAATAATGCCAACGATTTGGGTGGTTATATATTTTAGGTGCAGCACTGTTTATGCCTTCAGCCTCAGCGAATTGGTACTATTTATCTAAGTTTAGAAGTAAGTGAATGCATTAAATTGTGTATAATAAGTGTGGAGTAGGAACAGATATTCGAAGTCTAGTTATGTGCAGGGGATAAAAGAGTAATAATAAGCGGAAGGGGCCACCTCTTGTTTTTTTTGCATAAACAGACTGTGCCTGTCTGAGATGCCCACAAAAAGCAGCCCTTAATTAGTATTTATTGAAAAGGATTATTATCTCTTGTATGGAAAAATTAAATAATCTATCACAATTGTGCCTGTTTTTCACATAATAGATTGTCTATATTGTGGACGTAATGGTGGATGGGAAGAAGTCCTCCTGTAAAAGTTCTTGGAAAAATTGTCTCCTGATCCAAGCAGTTCAGCCTTTCAGTATGAATGTTTCCTTTGTTACACTGAAGGTAAGCGGGTCAGTAATTGAGTCTGATCTATTCTGTATTCTGAAGGTCATGTACATTGATGTGACTTAGAGTTAGACTATCTACGACCAGTATAATACTAGAAAGAAATGCATAAACGTGTGTTTGTGTATGTGGATGTTGTGGTGTTTATATGGACTCGGTATAAAAGTTGTTATAATGTATGTATTTTTAAATGAGATTATTAGAATATCTCTAATTTGTTCGAATAAAGTCAACTTTATTTTTAACATTAATATGTTAAAACAAAAGTTAATTTATAAAAATTATACAAATAGACTTTTAAAATTATATTTTCTAAAGGCTGTCAAACATCCAAATTTTAATAAGGATATCAACATAGACCCTTTAGCTACTTGGAAAGTACTTTCGTAAAATGTTTTTTAAAAATTGACTTTTATCTTTAAATTATCTCCTGCGGATATTGATGTCTCAAAGTTTATATATTCCTGTATGTATTTGTTTAACTATCACTACTTGAGGCGACCGGCGGCGAAACTATTTTTCTATGATTTCTTAATTGGAGAATAAAAGATCTAAAAGCTTAATTCCATACTCCTCCACTGATGAGCCGCGGGTATGAGAATCAAGTCTGGTAGAGGTCGCAAGCACGCACTAACATAGATTGTTTATTTGTTTGCTGTTTTATGTTATTTTTTCGTATCTTTTACGATGTTTGTATATGTTGGAACATAATTCTATATTGTACATTTCTATATTTTAGACGATTGATTTTTGTTTTGAATTTGATTACAAGTTCGAAACATTTACATTGAAAAAGAAAAATCATATACTTATGTATTTAATGAAAATTAATTTTTGTTAAAATACCAAGCTTTTCGCGAATTTTTTCGCATTTATAAATTATTGAAACTATGCCCATTTCTAGTGCCAGTCTGGTCTTTTTCGATAACAGTTGTTACGAGATAACCTGCTCTTACTTGCTGATTTGTAGCATGTTAAATTTAGCTTCTAAAGTTTTTATGGGACCTGTCTGTAACAGGTTAACAAGTAGCAATTAGCAATGTAAAAAATTTATTAATGAAATATTGTTAATTGCATTGTTTTCGAAGTTGATTAAGGCAAGGAATCATACCACCGACATTCACTTGGTCAGCCAGTCTTTTTGAATTTGCAGGCTAGCTCTGAGACTACTTTAGTTAACCCTTAACCCTCAGCTTTAGATTTTAGTGAAACAGCTTCTCGTAGGCTAACCATTACCACGTATCTGGAGTCTGAAGCTATTGTGAAAAGACTGGACTGGTGGCAAAAATAATGGTGTTTTACACTTTTTTGACGAGTCTTGTGTCCTGGGCTGAACGTTTCAAGGAAGCTGGTACCTTAAGCGTTGTAGTTAACGTGAGTTGTTTCGAAATTGACGTCATGATAATGAGTAATGAAAGTAGCAATTTGTTCAAAATTTTGGTGGTTTTTCGCGAAAAATTTAATTAAAAATACTGGCAAAAAATTTGTAAAATTTGTGTCAAATTATTTTTTCCTGCCATTTTTGCTTGCCTTGTGGGCTAGGTAGGGCTGATACATTGTCCCGGAGGGGTATCTTGAACTTCGCTACGTCTTGACTTTATATGCTCAATATGTTCGTTTTTGTTGTTGCAGTTGGAGTCTGTAGAAGATTTGGTGGTCGGTGAATCCGTGGTTTTAAGCTCCGAAGTTGTGTGTCAGTCTCCGGCTCCTTTGACCATTGAGAATACTCATTGGCAACTGGTCTGTTGCTGCAACATTCATTTTAGCATTCTGAGGGTGTTTTTGGCAACTAGCCAATTCTGTTGTAGCTATTTTAGCATATTTTTAGAAACATGCCCCCCAAAAATTGCTTACCCTTCGGATTTTGGGAGGTCCTCAAGAACCCACCCCCCGCAAGAAAGAATCCCTAGAATGAGCTCAGATACGCATTTTGTTGAAGGCCTTGCAGAGCATGCACTTGGATACTTGAAGCTGGTAACAGGTTATGCCGACACTATTATCGATTATATCCTTGGTTTAGTGTAATTATGCAGGCCATTTCTTTTCATTTAGGCTTCGCAATTGAGCGCTGATCTGAATGTGAACTCATGTCCTTTACAAAATAGTAAGCATAAATAAATATATACTTTCTGCGATATGAGTCTGTATTGTTTATGTGTTAGAATACTGCCAACAAGAATAAGCCATAATGCGTAAGAGTATGACAAGCGTCATGCGCTATGTATTATCAGCGGCGCGCTATGGACTGACCTCCCCATAAATTGTCAAAGAAATTCGCCCGCTATTCTTGCAACGCACTAAGCTAACGCACTTTGGACCAACGGACTAGTTGTATTTTCGAGCTTCAGCGTGCAAGCATAGTGTTCGAATTTGATAGGGGGGGCATACCCCTGGCTTATTTTTACTGGGGGGGGGGGGGGGCCCCCACTCGGCAACCTCCCCCCCCCATTCGAGGTTCCCCCCATAAATTTTGACCCCCCATAACCCAAAAAATTGCCAGATGTCACCATTTTTACCCTAAATTTTCAAAAATTTTCCGGCTTCGCCGGAATTTTAACGAAATTTTCGCTATTTTAGCGTAAAAAACACCTAAAAACAGTCATTTTTTAGCGATTTTTGGCAATTTTTACACAAAAAACGTAAAAATTTGCAAACTTTTGTCCAAAAATACGCCCCCCCTCACTTTTGGTGAGCCCCCCCCCATCGATGGGGGATGGGGGGGCAACTTTGAGCCCCCCCCCCCCATATCGCCCCACCCATAAATTTTGGCCTAAAAATAAGCCAGTACCTGAACGGGAGGTCAAATTTCACTGACCCTTGTGGAAGCAAATTTGGGTACCCCTTGTGAGAGCGATTTTTCTTAGGGGTACCTTTGAAAGCAATTTTTGCCATTTTTTAACAAAAAACAGCGATTTTTAACCAAAACACGTTTTTCGGACGTTTTTAGCAAAAAAGTGATTTTAAGTAAAAAATTCCGGCGAAGTTGGAAATTTTAGTCGTAAAACCTATTTTTTGGGCAATTTTCTTACCCCTTGTGGAAGCAATTTCGCGTTCCCTTGTGGACGACTTCGCCGAGGGGGGAATTCCCCCCCCCCTTCCCCCCCCCTTGTCCACCTGCGGGGGAGGTCAGATTTATGGAGAGTGGTCAGGCGATAGCGAGCAGAGTATGTAGCTAGCTGCTAATACATAGTGTGTGACCCTTGTCACACTCTTATGTATTATGTACTCTTGCTACCACTTATTATTATCTGTTTGCAAATAAAGCATAGACTATTATGCACAAATAGTATGGTTTGTGAAAATAGACTTGAAAATTGAAAATCCTTCATGGATACTATTAATACATATTATTTTATCTGCTGTTTTCAGTAACCCTAAATGAAGGGGAGACTGCAGTGGCCTGTTGCAGCGTTGATCCCGTTGAACCATCTCCGTCTCCTGTCTGTCTGGGGTATTTTCACATTCAATGGCGAAGGTATACATAGAGATTGGACTGTATGTAAATAACTTGCCAAAAACAGCAAAATTGAATCAAACATGTCAGATTTGTTTAACCAGTCAGTAGTTGATAATTTTGCTTATTTGTATGCGTCGCCCCTCAGACTAGTTTAGTTGTGCGTATGCGGTCATATGGCATTGGAGAAGACAATGGAGATTTATCGACACATTGTAAGAAAGGCTGACAGACAGATGCGTAAAGACTAGGCAACGTTTGCTTCCACTACACTTTCCCATTTGCGTTTTCTGTGTAGGTGTTCTGTTGCGGATGTAGACGGAATAACGTTGCCTTTGGCGGAGACTATTTTGCCCTTGTCCAGTCTTGTGATCCATTCCAGTCCACTGTTGGTGACGGCCTTCTGTCCAGCCTACGGTTCTGTTCGCTGTCCCCTGACCATCGGCTACCAGCTGCGCAATCCAGGCTCGGAGCCTCTGGAACTGGACGTGGTCATGGAGCCTTCAGAGTCTTTCATGTTTTCTGGTCAGAAACAGGTTTGTATTAAGTATTAACCTATAAAAATATTTATCGTGTCTTACCTTATTAAACTTGACATTTTTAGCTAGTTTTTATGAGGGGGATTCAATTACTATGTCCTGTAGTGTGTTTTTGCAAAGTGAACCTTTTTACAAATGAGGAGAACTTTCTTATGTGATTGTAGACTCAAGTCAACATAGACCCCAAAAGATCATTTCGACTGAACTATGTATTATTCCCTTTGACGGCCGGTGTGGAACCGATACCAAGACTGAAACTCACGGCTCCGATAGCCGCACAGTCTGCGGTGGATACATTCGCTCAGCGCAGCATTCCTTCAAAAATATTTATTTTGGTATGATCATGTTCATGTAAATAGTTTTTATATGGGTTATGTTTTGAGAAGCTTTAAATAGGAAAGTGCTAACTGCTGTCTGAACTAAGCTATAATGGAGCAGACTGCTCAGTAGGCTCCTTGGATTTCTTCCATATTTTATTGTAATATTTTCAGCCTCCTGATGTTCCAGAAATACGTGCTAATTCAGGAACAGTTTAAATGAAGCGAACACTTATTGCCATTATAATTTTATTTTCTTTTTATATGAATTTATTTATATATTTGTTTGTATTTATTAAAATATTTGATTAATGATATTTACCTTAGAGCATGTAGGTAAACTAAGCAAAACGTATATTATATGAACAGCTTGCTTTATGGTCTAGTCTTTCCCATCCTGTACTCTCCCAATATGAGAGCATTGTGCGTGTGCGCTGACCATAATACTAGTTTTTATAGGTTCCAGGCATAAGGGGCTGTTGAATATCAGAACTACCACAGTAGTGTTTATTAATGTAAAGATTGTTAAAAAGTTAGTTAAAAAGGTGTGTTACAACGTAAAAGTTAGAAAACTATGTGATCTGATCCCCTGGCTGGAGGAAGTTTGTTCTGTTCTTCATTACTATGTATATACACCCTGATGTGGCCTGATTCCGTTTACTTGCAAACTTCTGTAGCCTGTCATTAAATAGCTTTTCTTGTGCTGTATCCCGGACTTTCTTTGGACCCCCACGTACCTGGACTTTTACATTTTTGGCGCTGCGAGTAATCCCGATCCTCACTTCTCTTCCCCGTTATCGCAGCTACTACCGATAGGAGAACGGAGAGAGCGAAGTGGAAATAAGGCCGGGAGAGAGAAAGCGAAGCTGAAGTCAGTGGAAATGAAGAAACTGATATCTCAGACAATCTGAACACTTTTGGGCTTATGGTGAGCCAGCAAGCGTAGGGTATATATATATAAAGTTCATTAAATTCATAGTATATAAACAAGAGTACATAATAGATAAGAGTAAGAAACTCTTACGCTAGCATGTACAAATTATGTAAGGTATGCTCGGTTCATTAACTCGGGACCCCCCCCCCCCGAAACTTCCGGGGGGGTCCCACTTTGCACTAACTACACGCTTTCATATAAGCGTGTGTCTGCTCGCTGATTGGCCCACTAGCCTAAGGCTTATTGTAGGCAATTTATTAGTTATTTTAATTAATTAATTATAACTTTAATCAGGTTAATGCAATTAAAAAACTAATTTGACAACTTTGTAGCATTTTTTCTGCTCTTTTCAATGATGTAAAAATTGTTGCATAATACAAAAATTCGAAGGAATGTAACGTGCAACAATTTTTACAAAATTGAAAAGAGCAGAAAAAATGCTACAAAGTTGTCAAATTAGTTTTTTAATTGCATTAACCTGATTAAAGTTACAATTAATTAATTAAAATAACTAATAAATTGCCTACAATAAGCCTTAGGCTAGTGGGCCAATCAGCGAGCAGACACACGCTTATATGAAAGCGTGTAGTTAGTGCAAAGTGGGACCCCCCCGGAAGTTTCGGGGGGGGGGTCCCGAGTTAATGAACCGAGCATACCTTACATAATTTGTACATGCTAGCGTAAGAGTTTCTTACTCTTATCTATTATGTACTCTTGATATAAATAGACAACTTATACTTCATGGCTGCAAGAGGATCTCACCAAACATTTGCGATGGTCCCAGTTCCAAAAGCATTTTCTGGAAATTCCAAACGGGTGAAAGATTTCTTTCGGAAATTTCAAGACTGTTGTGATTTTTATACTTATAACCAACAGAAAACACGAGCTTTGCTAAAAAGTCTGTTGTGCGGAGAGGCTCGGCATTTTTGGGATAACGAACTTTCGGAGGAACAGCGAAATCTGCCAATTGCAGAAATTCGTGAACTTTTTATAGCTCATGTCGGACAAGTCCGCGAAGCGGAGTTGTCCTGGCACAAGCTGTCTAATCTTAAGCAAAAATCAAAATCATCCGTTGAAACATTTGCGAGTACTATAGAAAAAGAGGTTCATAGAGCATACCCTGAACCGTCGTTTACGGCACAGCAAAGGGATGAAATTAAGCTGCGATATTTTTCTAATGCTTGTCTAAAAAAATATCGTAGACTTCTGAGACACAGAGAACCTGCCACGTTTGCAGAAGCAGTTTCTTTTGCAAGGCGTGAAGAGAGTTATCACAGCTCTAGCAACAGTAGCTCCAGTTCTTTTTCCGAGAGTGAAACGGACAGCGATTCTACTTCAAGTAGCAGTTCAAAGTCAACAAATAAGGGACGCAAATCCCGCAAAAAAAGACTGGTAAAAAGCGTTGTCACAAGAGAGGTAAAGAAATTGTAGAAACACCAGTACATTTACTTCAGTCCAAGGCAGAAAGTGGTGCAAAATTGGAAGACGATGTTGCTCGTTTGAGGGCACAAGTTGCGGCTTTAAAGACGCAAAACCAAAGTGCAGGTGCTGTCATAGTTTGTCAGTTCTGCGGTAAACCGGGGCATGATGCAAGGTCGTGCTATCAGATTGTTGGTAGACCGCAGAATGCTGGTAGAGGTTCTGCCAGGGGACGTGGCCGCCCCAGCGGTGCCATGCCGGGAAACTGAAGAGAGCCTTCTGTCATGGGGAATACAGGGGGGCTTCACATTGTAATAAAAATACTCCCCAGCATCCAAATGACGAGAATGAGTGGACGCTAATTTCGAAAATTAGTAATTCAAATCTTTATTACGCAAACTGTGAAATTTTTAAAATTCCTGTCGAGGCAGTTATTGATTCAGGGTCAGTAGTGAATACCATATCTTCTGAACTTTTTGCGGCTATTAAATTGAGGGCAGATACATCTGATTATAAAGTAATTGCTGGCGGGGACCAAAAGAAATTGGTTTCATTTTCAAACGAAAATTTAAAAGTGCTAGCAGCTGTTTCAATTCCGTTTACTCTGGGGAATAGTACATACAAAACTATATTCTATGTTGTCGAAAATGCACCTGTAGAGTGTTTGTTGGGATTAGAGTTTTTGCGTTTCACGACTATCAATTTAGTGGAAGAGGTCCTGAATATTCAAAAGCAAAAGGTACCACTATCTGTATTTGGATCTCTAAGAGATAATTCGCAACCAGTGTCTGTGATTGTGACTGCAAAAACGAAAATACCAGCTAAAAGTGAAATTATTTTGCCAGCCTTAGCTATGGGAGATTTTTCTGATGGACGGGAAGCACTTTTTGAACCTGTTTCGGTTGTTGGTGAATTTTGCCAACAAAGGTCTTTGACGGTGCTCCCTGCAAGGGCGTTAGTGACTTCGCACCATAAACATATACCTGTGAAAATTGCTAATTTTTCAAACCACACCGTAACATTAGAGTTTGGTACTCTACTGGGGCATCTGGAGGAACCTGGTGCCGTAGTAGCCACGTTGTGGGAAGCCAACCAAAAAAGTGATGAAACCTATCCGTCTCACATGCCATGTACTGGTAATGTCACCGAACAGGCTGTCTTACCAAAAGGTGTAACACTAGAAGATAGCACCTTAAGTACCGGAGAAAAAAATAGATTGACATGGTTATTAGCCACAAATGCCCATCTGTTTTCTACGGGAGATAACGATATAGGGAAAACGGGCTTAGTTAAGCACACTATTGATGTTCAAGGACATCCGCCGATAACGAAGAAACCGTACAGAGAGCCTCTAGCAAGAAGGGAGAAAGTACAAACTCATATTCAGGATCTTAAGGATAGAGGGGTAATACGCGAATCTAACTCCCCATGGAACAGTCCTATAGTCATAGTCCACAAAAAAGATGGGTCCGACAGATTTTGCATTGACTTCCGAGATCTGAACTCAATCACCCGAAAGGATACTTTTCCTTTACCACGGGTAGACGATTTATTAGATCGCGCTGGGGGAAGTAAGTACTTTAGTACGATGGACCTTGCCAGCGGTTACTGGCAGATTGAAATGGCTGAAGAGGACAAATGCAAAACTGCGTTTGTTTCTTCTCAGGGGCGCTATGAGTGGAACGTAATGCCGTTTGGTCTAACAAACGCCCCGGCAACGTTTCAGCGGCTTATGAGTGTCTGTTTAGTGGACTGCAGTGGGAATTTTGTCTAGTATACCTGGACGATATCATAGTGTTTTCTGCTACATTTGAGCAGCATCTTAAACATTTGCAGTTAGTATTTGATAGACTACGAGTGGCCAACTTGAAACAAAGAAGTGTCACTTTGGTAGGGCCTCTGTTCCGTATTTGGGCCACATTCTTTCGGCCAACGGGTTATCTGTAGATCCTGCCAAGGTAGAAGCTGTTCAAAAAGTCCCAACTCCTACATGCCTGACAGAAGTGAAGAGCTTCTTAGGAATGGCTTCGTACTATCGTAAATTTATTTTCAATTTTGCGACAATTGCGCACCCGCTTAACAGGCTCACGCGCAAGGGCGTACCATTTATATGGAGCAGTGAGTGTCAAGCTGCTTTTGATACTTTGAAGCAGAAGCTAACATCTACTCCAATCTTAGCCATACCTCTTCCGACTGAACCATTTATTGTGTATACAGACGCTAGTCAGCATGGCATCGGAGCTGTACTTTCGCAAAATTTACAAGGCTCAGAGTTCGTAATAGCATATCACAGTAGGCAGCTAAATCAAGCAGAAACGAGATACGCAACTATTGAGAAGGAATGTCTAGCTATTGTTGACGCACTAAAGACATTTCGACCCTATCTATATGGTCAGCAGTTCACTGTTGTCACTGATCATAATCCTTTGGTATGGCTGAATAAAATGAAGAATACGTCTAATAAGCTAGCAGGTTGGGCTGTGTTATTGCAGGAATATAAATTTACTGTAGTATATCGGCCAGGAAAAGCACATGGCAATGCTGACGGGTTGTCCCGGTGCTTTCCAATGCCAACTCAAGAACGGCAGCAGGGACTGCAATATTTAAAGCAATTGGTCAAATTTGCAATTTCGTATTGTCCTGGTCTGTTAGTAAAAGCTTCGAAACTGTATAATGAAAAACTTCAAGGTTCTGGCAATGGTAACACAGTGGGACTAATTCAGTCTAAATTACCGAATTCGATCAGTCACGACGCAGTAAGGCATGCTCAAAGATCGGACCTCTATTGTCGTCGGATCAGACATAGTTTGAGAACCGGAGCCAAGCCACCCAAAGGCACCCAAATTGGACGATTCAGCCTTGAGGACAATTTATTGTGTTTTACTAGCCGTCGCAAAGGCATGAAAAGAGTGGTCATTCCGGATAACTTGAGACTCACGATACTGAAGCAAATTCATGATCACCCCACAGCCGGACATCTAGGATACTTCAAAACCCTGGGTAGAGCGCAACAGCTCTACTACTGGCCGGACATGGGTAGAGATATCAAAAATTATGTAAAATCATGCCTGAAGTGTAAAGAGCACAAAGATGCTGACCCTTTGCATAAAGTTCCTCTGCAAACTATTGCAACAAGTAGGCCCTTTGAGCTGCTGTGTGTTGACGTCGTCGGTCCACTTAAGCGAACACGTCGAGGTAACCGATACCTGCTAGTGTTTCTGGACCATTTTACGAAATGGCCTGAAGTATTTGCAGTAGCGTCGGTAAGCGCAGACGTAGTCGCGCAGAAATTAGTCGATGAGATTGTCTGTCGTCATGGGATCCCTAAGACTTTATTGTCTGACCAAGGTACTAATTTCTGTTCTAAGTTGATTAAAGAAGTATCTAAGCTTCTCGGCATAAAGAAAAAGCGTACTACCGCCTATCACCCTGAAGGAAACGGGTTGGTAGAACGTTATAACCGCACGCTAGTCAACACTCTGTCAAAATATGTGCCTGACACTGGCAAAGACTGGGACAATCACTTGCCTTTCGCGTTATTTGCCCACCGGACGGCGGTACACGCGTCAACGGGTTATACCCCTTTTGAGTTGGTCTACGGCCGCCAAGCTAATATCCCACTACAAATCGACCCACCCACAGTGGACAGTGCCGAAAGTACGTTCCATTATATGCAAAATTTGTACAAAGATCTCGATCAACTGCATCGTTCAGCAAAAACCAAAAGCGGACATGCACAACAGTTGCAAAAATTCAATTACGATAGGAAAACATCTTCCAAGAATTTCGTTGCGGGAGACTTGGTCTTAGTATCCGTAGTCCCCAGACCGAAAAAATTTAAGCCGAAATGGAACGGTCCCTATGTAGTAGTCAAACGTAAATCAGCGGTAATTTACATGGTTAAAATTCCTGGTCATCGTCCCATAACTGTCCATGCCAACAGACTTAAACCTTTCTATAAGTGAGCTAGAGGCAATTTTGCTTGTGTCACGCTGCGGAGTGTAGAAACTTTCCTGTTGACGATATATGCTGCCATTTTCCTTGGGATGGCTGAAACTGTAAAGAACCAAGTATTTCCTATCTGTGAAGCGTCCTGGCTTCTCAAGTGGCAGTATTGGAAATAATTGGTTCTTGCAGCGTTTCTGGTCGAAAACATTCTGAAAGTCCAAGGTCGGAAAATTTCTGTTCTGTGAGGCGCCCTGGCTTCAAATACAGCAGAAACCCAGAAATTTTCAAACCTTGCAAGCCAATTGAAGTACAAAGTATGGATTCAAGTATATATATATACTGTAAATGTTTCAACCATTAACTTTTCGCATTTTGTTGATCCGTCGCACAAACATACATGCGTCTTTGGAATTATATCTCTAGGGCAGTCCCTTCCATTTAGATTCTCAATACGCATCCTTTATATTATTGCTAATCTCCGCTTGCTGGTTTGCTTTATATACGTTCATTATTTGTATTTCTTTATTCAGGGGATTTTATACATTTGCTGTTTATTCAGGGGATTTTATATATTTGCTTCAATATTAGCCTCACCTTAATGGGGGAAGGAATGTAAAGATTGTTAAAAAGTTAGTTAAAAAGGTGTGTTACAACGTAAAAGTTAGAAAACTATGTGATCTGATCCCCTGGCTGGAGGAAGTTTGTTCTGTTCTTCATTACTATGTATATACACCCTGATGTGGCCTGATTCCTGTGGCACACGCCCCAAATACAGCCCTCGATTCAATACTGTAAAACTTAGTTTACGTGGTGGCTTAGCGTACTAAAACTATCTATTCTTTACTAGGTGTAATACAACATAAACAAATCTACAATGTGTTGGATTAAATGAATAGCGAGAGCAATTAAAGTTGCAAGGTAGCGAGAGCAGTCAGGTTAACAACCAAAATGACAAAACAAGACAAGACTACTGTTTGTAACTTTTGCGGCAATTTTTATACTGCAACTTTATCAAAAACATGACCGTGAGACAGGATGCGATAAAATAGGAAATGTAAATATTAAAACTAACTGTTACAGAATTATGGCGCCATGGCCGCGAATAGATAATAGGGTACACTAAACTCTACGATAAGTAAGAATATGTCTTGTCGGATAACTGATACATTGTTACTCTACGATAAGTAAGAATATGTCTTGTCGGATAACTGATACATTGTTACATTATCCCTCCCTTGAAGGGAACTTGTCCTCAAGTTCCTATGGCTTGCAGGACAACTGCAGTTGAGGAATAAATGTGGTCAGGACGCGGGCTAATTGGAGTTGGCCGTGCGCCGTCAGATGATAATCATTGTTACCTATTGTGAAGTTTGACTATACTGATCTTAGTAAAATGCTGTTGACTACTTTTCGTCTATTAGGATAAAACTAAACTACAGGTGAATACCGGTGGTGTGTGACATCGGAAGCAAATGGGACCCTGAACAATTTATAGAAAATTAAAGTAGCAATGATTTATTCAATACTTTTGTAAACACAATAGTAAACTCAACAAACCAGATTATAACAGGAACTAAATTGTCTGGCTGCAAGCAGAGCACAAATCGTAGAACAAGCACCGAATCTAAATTTGGAGCGTCAAATCCCAGCAAGCTATCCCCCTGCTCTTATGAACTCCTAGAGCGAAGAAAACTATATCCCACAGGCACAAGTGACACTGATGGACCCAACAATTTGACTATACAACAATTAGCTAAAACAGCCTGTGTCCCTACACAGACGGCGAGAAATAGCTTGAGCATTTTCTCAGTTCATTTGCATAATTTTGACTTTCCTGTCAGCGTTGACTTCACATAATACCCCCTCTTTTGGTCCCGTGCGACCTCGGACGGGTTCATACAGTTACACAACAGATAAAACATGATTACCCACAGCTACAATACGTACTAGTAGTGGTAAAATATTTGTTATGGAATAGGTAAAAGTAAAACAAATACATATCGCGGCCGCTGGTAAAACTACTCGGAACTTAATCGAGACATCAACATTATTACTACCTACATACAAAAGTATTACAACTACGTACATGTACACTAACATTACTGCTACCATAAGACATAACTACTACTTACTACTACAAGCGACAACACAGACTCTACCTACATTAACATCACATTACAGCATACTACAACACATGATTACTAACTACGAAGAGAAGAACTACGTAACTACAACAAATACAAAAGCCGACCAAAGCCGCACAAACACCAGGGGCTGCAGGGTTAGCTCGGACAGAGTACAAAAGGAGAAAAATCGGAAACCACAATAAAAAATATACCAAACAAAGAGAAATTACTGAACAAACAACGGACAATGGAATTATGCAATGATTATACAAAACTGGCAGCCGAATGAAATAATAAGTATGTAACAATGCTCAAGAAAGAAAATATAAGAAATAGTTACAAACAATTGTGAAAATGTCATTGAGCTACAATGTTTAAAGAGAAAAACAGGGAAAAATTTTGAAGGGAAAACGTGAAAGCAGAAATCAAGAAACAGTGCAACCTAGTTAGTTCTAAAAAACAATGAAGACATATATGCCAGAGAAAGACAGCTACAACGGCAAAACCGAGGTAGCGGGCACCCTGACGAAAAATAAAGCAAATGTAGTCAAGCTGAACCCCAATTTTAAAATTTTGATCCCTGCGGCTCCCTCCCAACAATCACAACCGTTATACTAGAACCCGAAAGAAATACCAATCACCAAAACACAGATTAAACAACAATACAAAAATCACAAAATCAGGGTGGCGGGGACAGCGTCACAGGTGTGCAGAAGTTGGGACACTTGCGGTTTACTCCCCAGCACCGCAGACGAGGCAATTCCAGACCGTAGACTGTCACTGAGCCAAATGCCCGTCCAGCCGGACCCTACCAGAGCAGACCGTACCAGGCCTCGAGGGGTCTCCTGTCAAAGTTCACTAAGTCTAACCCAACCAAACCAGGACCAAAGTCAAACGGGACTGGGACCAGGCACGAATTAATGGCCAAACAAGCCGTGCACCGCCTGACCCAGCATCCCCATGGCGGCAGGTAGACCAGGAGAAGTTCACAAAGGCCAATAGGCCACCAGGCAAAGGCAAAAGGCCCCCAAGCCTTCTCAAAGACCGGAAACCAGCGACCAAGCCTGAACAAAAGCCGACAAGATGGCGGACGGAAGCAGGCAAAATGAGCGCGCCCCACGGCAAAATAGGCAGGAGAGCCACCAGCGCCAAACCAACCATGGCACCAGTCACCAAAGGCCACCAAAGGACGCAAAGCGCCCCCAACAGTCCAGAAGGCCAAACCAGGGAGACCAGCCGAGCGAGGCTCCCAACGATGGAACAGGTGAGCAGGCAAGGCGTGCCCACCGACGCAGGAGAATGGCCGGCAAGCCGCAGGCAAGACACTGGGCCGACCACCAACCCAGATGGAATTAAGGCAAAGGGCGCAGGACGCCCAAAAGTCCAAAGAAGAGGCCAAAAAGGCCACCAAGCCATGGTGCCAATCCACATGGCTACCACACAGAAACATTGTGCGGCCCCAAGTCAAAGCCGACGGCCAACCAAGCCGAAACAATCCCCGGCCGTCCAGTCAAACAATCCCAAGACCAGGCCATGGTCAGAGCAGATAGTTCAAGAGGCCTGGCAGGAGGGAACCCAGGAGGGATCCAGCACCAACAACTACCGACCAGTCACGGCGGTACCCGACCGCGCCAGAACCAGCGCCGAAGCAAATGGCCAGAAAGTCCAATCCAATCCAGCTGACACTTTTCCTGGGGAGCACACCCGGCACTGAGGATGGGGGGTCGGCACCGGCATAGCAGACAAACGATTAGCTAAAACACACAAAAACAAAAATTAAGGCAATCAAGTAAAGCACAGAAGAATCATGATTAATAAATGGCAAAATTAAACAAAACAAAATACTAACGAAACATAGTTACAGCCCCACCTATGACTTTAGTAGCTCCAGAGCCAATGGGAGAATCGCAGCCCCGGTATGCGGAGGAGAAACCCCATAGGCCTGTGCTTATCAAAGAGAATCTCAAGGCTAAACTAAACGAAACGGAATCAAAAGGAAAAAGAATGTTAAAGAGCGTGCGGCCCACCTCCCCGGTGTGCGGAGACCAGAGCGGCCCGCAGTTTAACACTCCAATAGAGAGTGTGAAAAATAAATAACCCAAAAGTAAAAAGTTAAAGAAAATATGATAACGCCGCGAAATTAGAGAAGTTGCTATTGATTAAGGAATAAAAACAATAATTGGAAATACTGAAATTAAGAGTCAAAAAATTAGAATTTCGGAAGGCAAATACATACATTTTAGGCAAAAAACAGAAAAATACCACCTTGAAAATTTATCCAAGCCTGCCAAGGACAGAAATACCAAAGCAGTTAGACCAGATATTGATGATTGATCAAAGTCAGCCAAACTAAAATCAAAAGTGCAACAAATTAAAATGTGAGAAAGAGTGTAAAACTTGTGAGGCTGACTATACAACGTCATTCTTAATTTGTATTTTAAAATTTTCTGGAAAAACAGGAAGCGCTGAAAACACTTCCTTGACTTACAAAAATGCATTGGTAACGAAGTCAAGAAATTAAGTAATTTACAATAAAAGAGCTGAAAAAGTCAAAACAATTGAAGGGGGTTTCCCTGTGAGCTGTGAGAAGTGAAAAGATGTGCAGAAGATGTAAATAGGGACCTAAAACAAAGATTAAAAGTTAAAAGAAGTGATGCTTAAACAGAAATCATTGCACCAGAAAACGAGAATTCGGACGGAACATAGGTGAGGCATCTAAACAAGCATACAAGAAAATACAAAAGCACGACAAAATTAGTGTAAATAGGATAAATTGTGGTGGAAATTTTGGGTTAAATTGCGAAAAATAAGCAGGGGTCCTTAATGTGTGTGGAAACACAAATACATTTTCTCCACTTTCAGACAATTTTGAAACTACGGGGAAAGGGGCTTCCACCCCCTCTTTTAGGCGGGCATCTTGTCCTGGAGATGTTGTTATCCCTTTTGAATAGCCATCGGAGGGATTTGCCGTTGCACCAGAAATATTGGTCAATTTAGGAGGATCTACCCCCTCTTTTGGAGAATTCTGGGTCCCCGCATCTGAAACCGGAGCAATACTGGTGTGGGAATTAGAGAAACCGGTTCTAGAATTTCGAGATTCCAACTTATCAACAATACGTAAAATTACATCTAATTTTGGTTCTCCCCTACCGAAACTTGAAGCCAAAGCCAAGGCATATTCCGGACGGATCCCATTAAATAATTGCTGCACGCAGTGCCTGTCTCGATCCTCCTGAGAAGGCCAAATTTCCAAAGCTTGAAATAGCAGATCCGACACATACTGGCGCACCGACTCTCCAGGCTGCTGGATTCTCTGCGCGAAACGGCGAAATTTTTCGAAAACGGACAGCTGGGGTTTTGGAAATTGAGCGCACATCAACAGTATGAAGTTTTCCAAAGACCTAACCACCCCCGGGCCGATTTTTGAAGCATATAAAAGGGCCTTCCCAGACAGTTTGTTGAACATGAGGGGTGCCCACTGATCCCGTGGGATCCTTTGAACTGTGGCTGCCGAAATAAATTGTGGGAACCAATCTTCAAAATATTCCACAGATGGGTCAAAACGGGGAATGTTCTTCAAAATAGCCATGTACGTTCGGTAAAGTTGAACATGACCCTGCTGGGAACAAGGTTGAGACTGGCACTGCGGGCAGCAAAAAGATTTATTAGAAATTTGAGCATAATCGGGATATTGAAAATTCGCCCCAGGAGATAACTTAGGAGGGGGGTGCCCCCACATCGTTGCCCACTGGTGCTTGTTCGCAGAAAACACAAAAAATTCAAAATCTAAATTTTTGTACTCGTATAATTTGTAAAAATATTAAAAATTCCTTCAATTTGTGTTCCAAATAACAAATATTAAATTATAGGGTCAAGATCACCACTTCCTTCCGACATCTACCACATGACACGGTCGCCACATGTGAAGTTTGACTATACTGATCTTAGTAAAATGCTGTTGACTACTTTTCGTCTATTAGGATAAAACTAAACTACAGGTGAATACCGGTGGTGTGTGACATCGGAAGCAAATGGGACCCTGAACAATTTATAGAAAATTAAAGTAGCAATGATTTATTCAATACTTTTGTAAACACAATAGTAAACTCAACAAAGAAAAAGGAAAAAGGGAGAGAAAACGAGAAAAGAGAAAAAGGAGGAAACAGAAGACGTATGAAAGAGGAGAAAACTATATCCCACAGGCACAAGTGACACTGATGGACCCAACAATTTGACTATACAACAATTAGCTAAAACAGCCTGTGTCCCTACACAGACGGCGAGAAATAGCTTGAGCATTTTCTCAGTTCATTTGCATAATTTTGACTTTCCTGTCAGCGT
>JASAND010001233.1:0-12014 GCA_030248195.1 Trissonchulus latispiculum
GAATGAATACAGTCATAAATCTGCATACCAGCTGCCAAACGTTCAGAAATTTGGAAAACCACTTGACTCAAATTGGACTTTGAATTTGATTTAAAGTGGATTGAAATAGAATATGATGGGTACTGAGATCTGGATGATCTGGATTTTTTATATCCGGATATCTGATTTGGAGAAAAACATCCGACATCCCGATATTTTCTCAAATCTGGATAATATCCATTTATAAAATTATCCATATCCTTTATATCCTTGAAGAACATCACTGATTCCTTCAATACTGTCTCATAGTTCAGATTCAGCTCTGATTTTGTCAAGATGGTTTCTTCAGTTTTCTCTGAATGTTTCTGGCATGGCATGTTTATGAATTTGAGGATTTTAGCTCTGAAAGACTTATTTGAGTTGATGATTTCAATTTTGTTGGTGCTTCTAGCGCTAATGTGATAATTATTTCTTCTCAGCTTTTGTTAAAGCCTATTTTTGCAGAAAGTTCAATAATCCACATTTCTTGGAATTACGCAAGCTCGTGTGTTTCCAAACTATTGAATGTCGATTTGAAGCAAAACTACGGTGACACTGACACCAAAATGAACTTTATGAAAGTTGCCATCGAAACAAAATTGAGTCGACTTCATCTTTCACAGATTGTGGAAAGTATCACCGATTTAGTTCTGCATAAATATGTCTAAGATCATTTTTAGTTGTTCGATTGTTAAAGTTTAGTTGTTAATTCATTGATAATCGAAAGGAAGAAATGAAGAGGTCATATTGAATAGTTTTATTTCTATAATGAAGAAATGATTGTCAACAAATGTAATCGTCCCCAATGATTTGATGAGAGGTATTCGAATAGAACTGATGTAATTGATTGGAGTCTTTATAAAATGGAAAATATGATTATTTGGGGTCAGAAGTAAAATATAGTGTCTTTGAAAAGTTCTTTGGAAAATATTTAGTTGAATGATGACATATTTAAAAAGAGAAAATGTCAAGCCATGTGATTGACATGAAAATGGCTTCCAATTCAGTAATGAATGAGTACAATGGTGCAACCTCATGTGACCAAAGGAATCAATCATTCCATATGATTTTAAGAGAAAATCATAGAAAAAATTCCTTCAAAAATCATCTATACTGCCCAAATTTAATTAATTTTTTGCTCAGCTTTTGCAGGAAAAGTCCCTGGGGAGGGAGGTGTCTGGGAGCAGCCGAGTTGGGGAGGAATCATAGTTTCAGCAGGGGTTAGTGTCTCCCTTTGCCTCAACTTCCCTAGATTTTTTTATCTACCCTCCCCCCATCTTTTTTGGGTTACGCCCTCCGACTCCCCCAGCACTTTTTGGGGCCAAAAAAGTTAGCTAAATTTTGCTAAAAACATGGTCATTTTTTTGAAAACTTTTCAAATTTTGCCGAAACCGGGTTGGAATGGTAAACTGTGCCTAAAACATAAAAACAGTTTCGTTTTGACCAAAGTTTTATTAGGTACTGTACTTATTGTAGTTTAATGTGCGCGCTAGTTGCTTTTAGCTTTATTTTGTTGTGGTAATTACTGGATTTGCTGGGCGAAATGACAGTCGATGCTAGTAAATGGTCAATTGCCGAAATTTGGTCTAAGCTTCCAAAACTAAAGCTTGTTCTTTGGACAGCAGAACTATCAAAATTGTGCCAGATACGATGTTTCAGTGATCGTCACCTTGAGTACACATTCTTCTGATTTCACAAATGTCAAAATGTCCCCCGCCATTTGATGGAGGTCGAATGATAGCAACCGAAATTCTCGCGAAAAAATTTGGTTTCAGAGTGCAAAATTCTGAAATTATACTTTTCTAAAATGTGTTAAAAATATTTTAAAGGCAAAATATTGTTTCAGTGCCATTTATTAAAGAGAAAAATGTCAAGCTACATTTGACATGAAAATGACTCTAACTCCAAGTAACGGTTACCGGTGCAAACTTTAAGGGACCAAAGGAATCACCAAATTTAAGGCGCATTTTAGTGAAAATTATAAAGATTTCTTCAAAAAATGGTCACTTTCTCTCAAATTTAAATTATATATATATATATATATATATATATATATATATATATATATGTATATATATATATATACGCATATATATACAGTTTATTTTCGTGTTTCGCAGGATCTACGTTTCGGGCGAAGTCCTGTCAATTTTGTCAAAATGCATGCCATGAATTGCTCACCGGACAGCCCTAAGTCTAGCTCATGCACAAGTTTGCTAACTAATAAAATTGTGTCGAGACACGACAGTTTTGGGCGAAGTGACGTCAAATTTATACAACACTTCCTTCGATTTCAATAAATAAAAATGTCCGCTTGATGGAGGTATCGAATGATGTCCCATGTCTCGAAAATTTACGAGTCTGCAAATTTCCGAAAAATTTTCTAAATGTTAAAAATTTTTAAAGGTGTTTTTCAAAGTTTGTTTTACTAAAAAGAGAAAACGTCAAGCTATTATTTTGATATGAAAATGATTTCTACTCCAAAGTACGAATGAAAATACGGTGCAAAATCACCAATTTTAAGGCGATTTTAGTAGAAACATTTTAAAAAATGGTCATTTTCGCCCAAATTTAATTATATATATATATATATATAATTAAATTTGAAGCAAAAATGACCATTTTTGAAAAATGTTTCATAATTTTCACAAAATCGCCTTAAGGTGGTGATTCCCTTTTGGTCACATAAAGTTTGCACCATTATTACCTATTCATTAATTTTGGAGTTACAGTCATTTTCATACCAAAATGTCAAGTTTACATTTTTTGATGTGAAAATTTGATTTCGGTTCCAAGTACGGTACATGGTGTGAACTTTATGTGACCAAAAGGGAATCAATATTTGCTGCGATTTTAAGCAAAAATATAGAAACATTTTCAAAAAATGGTCATTTTTCGTCTTAAATTTAATTATGTATATATATATATATATATAATTAAATTTGGGTGAAAAATGACCACTTTTTGAAAGTAATGTTTTCATAAATTTTCACTTAAAAAATCGCCTTTTAAGGTGGTGATTCCCTTTGGTCACATGGTGTCGGAAAACTTCATTATTACTTCATTCATTACTTGGAGTTAAGAAGTCATTTTCATATCAAAAATGTAGCTTGACATTTTCTCTTTTAATGGCATAAAATGAAACTTAATGTTTGCCTTTAAAAATATTTTTAACACATTTTAGAAGAAGAAGCAATTTTTCCTGAATTTTTGAAGACCGCCAAGTAATCTTTTCGCGAGACATCGGTTACATCATTCGATACCTCCATCAACAGTAGGGATGATTTTTTATTTATTGTGAAATCGAAAGAACTTGTACTCAAGGTGACGTCCTTCACAAAAGACATCGCATTTCCAACGCAATTTTGGCATAGTCAAAACGGTCCAAAGAACAAGCTTAGTTTTGTACAGGTTGTGACCAAAATTTCATCCAGTGGTTAGTTCATAGCATGCATTTTAATAAAATCGTGTGGTTTTTTTCGGCCCGAAAGTAAAACCAATGACACCCAATAAAACAAAAATAAAGTATATATATATATATGTATATATATATATATATATATATATATATATATATATATATATATATATATTACAAAGGGAGGACCATTTTTTGAAAAATATTTTATAATTTAAAAGTAAGGTGGTGTCCTGGTATAAAGTGACATATATTATGAGTTAAGAAATATTTTCATATCAAAATGTAGCTTGACATTTTCTCTTTTTAATGCATGGCACGAAACTAATGTTTGCCTTTTAAAATATTTTTAACACATTTTAGAAGAAGTATAATTTTCCAGAATTTTTGCAGACTCAAGTAAATTTTTTCGCGAGACATCGGTTATATCATTCGATACCTCCATCAAATAGCAGGGGACGATTTTTTATTTATTGTGAAATCAGAAAGAATGTGTACTCAAGGTGACGTCCTTCGCTAAAGACATCGTATCTCAACGCAATTTTGGCATAGTTGTACTGTCCAAAGAACAAGCTTTAGTTTTGCATAGGCTAGACCAAATTTCATCCAGTGGTTAGTTCATAGCATGCATTTTAATAAAATCGTGGTTTTTTTCGCCCGAAACGTAAATCCAAATGACCACCACGAAACACAAAATAAAGCTAAAAGGCAACTAACGCCACACATTAAACTACAATAGAATTTTTGTACTACAATACGCTTTTTTGTCAAAACAAGGCTTGTTTTTATCGTTTTAGGCGGTTTTGCACCATTTCAACCGGTTTTAAGCCAAAATTTGAGAAAAAGTTTTCAAAAAAATGACCATGTTTTAGCAAAATTTAGCTAACTTTTTGGCCCCAAAAAGTGCTGGGGGAGTCGGAGGGGTAACCAAAAGTGGGGGGAGGGATAGTCAAAAAATCTGGGGGGGGGAAGTTGGTAGAAATTTAGGGGGACACCCCAACCCCCCCTGCTGAAACTATGATTCCCTCCCCCAACTTTCGGCTGCTCCCCCCGAACCCTCCCTCCCCCCAGAGACTTTTTCACCCAAAAAGCTAAAACTAAAAAAATTAATTAAATTTGGGCGGTATATGACCATTTTTTGAAAAATTTTTCTATAATTTTCTCTTAAAATCGCCTTAAGGTGGTGATTCCCTTTGGTCACATAAAGTTTGCACCATTATTACTCATTCATTACTTGGAGTTAAGGAGCCATTTTCATATCAAAATGTAGCTTGACATTTTCTCTTTTTAATGCGTGGCACGGAACTAATTTAATGGCTTTTTAAGGCCTTTTTTTAAGGCCTTTTAAAATATTTTTAACACATTTTAGAATAAGTATAATTTTCCAGAATTTTTGCAGACTCAAGTAAATTTTTTCGCGAGACATCGGTTATATCATTCGATACCTCCATCAAATAGCTGGGGACGATTTTTTATTTATTGTGAAATCGCTCTTCGTTATAGAGAAGTAAGCTGAAATGTGTGCGTAACCTGTATTTTGCCTACTTTTTCCAAATTGTCAAGCGATTACTTTAGCTAGAAAGCAGCAATCGGGGCAACTAAAAAATCGTCCTTGGGTATATTTGTGCAGAACACATTTGTTCAGTAGCAGCCCTCCAGTTTGCATGGTGAATGCACCACAATCTGTGAAAAAAATTGGTCGTGTTTTTGCAAAAACTACATTTTTTATGATAGCAGCCTACAGGATAGCATTTGGAAGACGATCATGCGTCGGATAATTTGTCCCTGTGAGACCTTCAGATCGACGACCGGTAGTTTGATTTTACAGCTTGCGTAGTTCAAGAAATGTTGGATTATTTGATTTCTGCAGAAATGACAAGTTTTCGACGCCAAAACAAGAAAATCGGCTATATCTCACGGTAGAGAAATGCTAGAAACTTGCTTCAAAAATCAAAAATGTGAAGCTCAATGAGATCTTTCGAATGAATATAGTCATAACTGTATACCAGCTGCCAAACGTTCAGAAATTTGGAAAAACCACTCTGACCGGAAATCTCGAATTTTTGAATCGGGATTGCGCGGACGGTGTTAGAATTAGTGATGGGCACTGGATATCCGGATATCCGGATAATTTTTATATCCGGATAATATCCGATTTGAGAAAAATATCCGGATATCCGGATATCCGTGTACATTTTAGTCAAAACAATGAAAAATTAGCAAATTTTTGGCAAAAATTTCAAAAATTTTAAAATATTTTTCAAAACTTCCTCTGAAAATATTTTTGAAACGAAGGTTGCGGCTTGGTTGCATGACAGACATTCACAACCAGCCGAAAAATTGACAAAAAATTGAAAATTTAACTGCAAAATCGAAAAATTTTCTTGAAGTTAAGTTTGGAATAGGCGGATAACCGGATATCCGGATATCCGGATATCCGTTAACGCAAAATAGGCGGATATCCGGATATGAAAAAATATCCGGTGCCCATCACTAGTTAGAATGCTAAAAGAACGTATATATTTCGGAAAGTTTCGCCAAATTTCATCTTAATTTACGCCGCCAAATAACTATGTGCCCAAAAGGAATCACCACCTTAAACCGGGGTAAAATGCCTAAAACGTTAAAAACAGACCTTATTTTGAAGATAAGAAGAGGGCAAAGTTACCAAAAATTTTGCATTTTGCAAGGTCCAAATTCTGGGGCGGGTTGGGGTGGGGGTATATACATAGTTTCCTTTGGGGGGGGGGTTGGGGGGCAATTTTCGACCAACTTCACCCCTCCTCCAAATTTTTTGACTTACCCTCCCCCAACTTTTGGCTACCCCCCCCCCCCCCCGAACCCCCCTAACGATTTTAGGACAGTGGCGCACCCAGAGTTTTCTGACAGGGGGGGGGCGGCACCAAAGTAAAAATTATTTTTAATTTTTTAATTCTGCACATGGTTCACATGCTTTGAGAATAAGCATGCAATACTAGGCTCCATTGATCGAGGTAGTTAAATAGAATTAAATGAGTCTTAGGAGTGAAAGCAGGGGGTCTGGGGGGCGCAGCCCCCCAGAAGTTGAGAATTTTTTCACATTTTAGGCAGGAAACTAATTTTTTCGGGCCACTTTTTGCTGTTTCAAAGGATCATAGTTGTCTTCTGACTGGCGCCCTGGTTTTACCCTGGTTTTAAAAAGTAACACCAGTTTGGAAATTTTTAGAGCCATTTTGTAATTAGCGGAAGCAAAATTTGACAGAGCACTTCGTCGCCCTAATGCTAAATAGCATTATTGAAATATTGGCGAAAAATGGGTTTTAACGCATCTGTATATGCAGAACTTGTAACCGCACCTTTATGCAAAGGCGCATTATATACATCTGTCAAGCTGTATATAATAGATTAAATAATCGCAAAAGCATGGGTTAAATGTAAACTAGAGTGCCCTGTTTCTGAAACAAATAGGCGGACTAAACGTTTATGGAAGGAAAGTTTCTATTTATTATGTATAATTCATAAACGTCTGCAATAATAATAATAAGAAGAATTCATAACTGAAAGCCAGCCACCCCGCCCCGCTCCATATGCTACCCTCAAAGCATATAAATAATGGTTAATTCGCGCCGAAGGCGCGAAAATTTTTGTTTTTTCTGCTTTTTCTCCTTTCAACTGTTTAATTTTTCTTACCTTCAAAACCTGACGGGGGGGGGCGCCCCCCCCCCCCCGCCCCCCCCCTTGGGTGCGCCCCTATTTTAGGACCCAAAAAGTTAGCTAAATTTGGCCGAAAATGGTCATTTTGTGAAAATTTTTACCTAAAATCGCTTTAAAACGGTGCAAGAACGCCTAAAACGTTAAAAACAAGCCTTATTTTGATGAACAATGGCTAAATTACAGAAATTTTGCATTTTTGGCCATTTTCCTAAATTTCTGAGATCCCAATGCTGGGGGGGGGGGGGTTGGGGGGTACCCCCGTCTCATTTCGGAGGTCTGAAAAGATTTACCCCGCCCCAGACCCAATGTTCCAGGGAAACTATGGGTATATACCCCCATCACATTTCTTGGGTCGACCACCATAGGTGTAACGGGGATTTGGGTTGGGGGGCACCTCCTTCGGCATTTGGGGGCGCCCTTTTTAGACCCCCCCCAACTTCCCCCAAAAAATTTTCCATGTTACCAAACATCATGAAATCATTAAGTAATTTTAACATTAGACAGTATTTTTAAACTCGAAAACTTGATTGCCAACAGTTTCTGTGTCCAGAATAAGGTCAATATTGAGTCAAGAAGTCCATTAAAAAGGTAAGTAAAGGTAACCCCCTGAGAATTCTCCTACCATTGTCAGGGTATAGGGTGCCGGTGCTCATCCCCGGATACACAGCCATTGAGCCAGGAGTGACACCTCGAATGATGACTACAACCGTGGAGGAGGGGCCAGCTCCTCAAGGCCAATGCCCTACATGGTCTCCTGTTACCTTCCCACATTCGTGGTACCCATTTACCGACCAGTTAAGGATGGATAGCTGGGTTGGCTAGAGCCCACGGCGAACCGATATGTGCTTAGTCCCTTGCCCAAGGGGATTTGTGAAAGCCTTGTGGAAGCGGGGATTCGAACCTCGGACTATCGGATCCGAAGTCGAACGCCTTTAATCACTCGGCCGGCACGGCACACCGTGTAACCATAGGTGTAACGGGGATTTGGGTTGGGCACCTCCCTCGGAATTTGGGGGGCCCTTTTTAGACCTCCCATTCCCAACCCCTCCCCCACGACTCCCCCCCCCCCCCAACCTCCCCCAAAAATTTTCCAATTTTATACCAAACATCATGAAATCATTAAGTAATTTTAACAATAGACAGTATTTTTAAACTCGAAAACTTGATTGCCAACAGTTTCTATGTCAAGAATAAGGTCAATATTTAGTCGAGAACTCGATAAAACCGTTATAAACGTATATTTCTCGCCATAATAAACACGCTAAGCCAAACATTTGCAGTTTATTGAAAAATTTTGCAAAATTTACCCTAAAAATACCCACATTTTGGCCAATTTTCGCGCCTTTGGGGCGATTCCCCCCCCCCCCCGGGCCGGGGGCCCCCAAAAATTTCTGGGGGGATTTGGAAAAATGGCTGTGGGGGGGTTACCCCTATGTCGACCACCAACCTTCCAAGATGTACCCATGGTCTCCTTTGGGGGAGGGGTGGTGGTTTCCCCGTAGGTGTAACGAAGATTTAGGGTGGGGGATGCTCCCTCCCCCAACTTTTTCTGGGGGGGGGGCACGCCTCTGGAGTCCCCCAACCCCCCCCCCCAGGACCCTCCATACCCTCCCCCCAAAAATGTTTTCTATTTTTATGCCAAAAATCGCATTTTCATCCGTTTCTAATTTCAAAAAACATTCAACCAGGAAGTAATTTTATCATTTGACAGTAGTTTTAAACTCGCAAACTTGTTCGCCAACATGTTTCTATGTCCAAAATAAGGTCAATATTGAGGCAAAACGTCCATAATACAAGTAAAGACGTGTATTTCTCGCAATAATAATCACTTTAAACCAAAAATTTTTTTAGGGTTTTGCAAGTGGAGGGGGCTTCAACCTCCCCCCCGCGTAGTTAGGAGGAAGTGAGGGGGGCTTCCGAAAAGTGGGGGGGGAGGGGAGCCAAAGGTAAAATATATATACCGACATTTTTAGCGAAAAATTAGCATTTTTAAAAACACTAAAGCAGGCCTTATATTTTGAAGAAAAACCAAGACCGCTACCGCGACCCCTGTGATATATGTCTGACTAAATTTTTTAACTTGCGCTTCCCCGGGTTTAGGCTGTCCAATCCCAATTCAGCTGGCGTTTACAAGTTTATTCACATGATAAATTATTATTTTAGGCTGCGACTCAATTATTGGTATATTTTTCAACTAATTCTGGATTTTGGCTCTCGCTGATTAAGTTTTTAATTCCGTCTTCCACCCTTTATATAAATATAACTTCGAATTTGGACATTATTCTACTTGTTCAGTTTGCATTAGATGGCAAAAACCTATGACTATTTGTTCAAATTGCTCCTTATTGGCGACAGTGGCGTTGGTAAAACCTGTTTGCTGTTTCGATTTTCTGAAGACTCTTTCAACAATTCATTTATTTCGACCATAGGTATATATTATACGAATTGACCACAGGCGTGTCCAGGATTTTGAAAAGGGAGATCCAACCACCTAAACAGGTGGTTCCAGTCCTATGTACATTTTTTAGATAAAACTGTCAAATTTGCATCACAATAGCTGAAAATTGTATTTTTCTCAAAAGAGGGTGCCTTGCCCACCCCTGGATACGCCCCTGTTATGGTATATACGTAGTTTCTCTTATAGTAGTATATATATATCAAAGGAGGAAATGTCCTTGGGGTGGGTGACTCTAGGCGATTGTGGTAGAGTAAAAAATATCAGGAGCGGAGAAATGGCGTAGTTGAATGACGTTCATGTGTGAGCTGAATGTTTTTGCCGTAGCAAAAACGTTTTTATAGAATGAAGGCTACACAGGCGCCTTTATAGAACCAATAAGGCATTCGTGAAACACTTTTGTGGTTAAAATGTCAGATGGGCCGAAGGCGAAAACATTTTTTCACAAGTGTTTCGTGGAAGCCAACTGAAAAATGCCAGCAACTGACCAAAATGTCTCGCCCTCCCGTGCTTAGTAAGTTTAGTAATTTATTCCTGGAGGGGGAGGGAAGTTTCGGGAAGATTTATTACAAAAATGAGCCGAAAATGGCATTTGTTGGCGAAATTCGCACGTACCTATGTAGAAACGTAAAACGTTCTCAAAATGCCTGATTTTAAGCTAAAAACTACCGTTTTTTCGAAAAAATAAAAAATTTTTCAAAACATCTTTGATAATTTGGCTATTTTTGGTAAAAAAGAGGGCCCCCAAAAAATCCAGGGGGCGATTTCGAGGGGAGAGGAAGACCAATAATTTTGGGTGGGGGGCGGGGCGGAACATGAAACTATTTACTGTTGTTTTTAGCAATTTAATACCACTTTCGATATATAGTCAGGGGGGGGGAGAAAAACATGAATAGGGAAGCAAGCCTCCAACTTTTCCTTCGCTAGGATTTGGATCGGTTTGAGTATACCGTTATGTACCGTGGGCAAATACCTATCCAATCGTATATTCAAACTTCTCTTATACCTCACTCAGCTTTGGCAGTAACAGGATTTGTCCATGTTTTTTTTACCCGCAAATCGGGGAAAAAACATGGTGCGGGGAAAAAAACATGGCACGGATTTCTACCAACCAACCATTAGGATGGTTTAAAAGCATTGTTTCAGCTGTTTTTAGTGTGCAAATCTACCTAGGCACCCTTCTAACCTCACAACAAGCTTAAAACCCGATTTTTGGTCAAAATGCTAAATCCGCCGTACCTAACCTGTTTGCGCATGAAACCTGCTGGAAACTGGCCATAATATGCAGAATATCACTAGAAACAAGTTAGTTGTGTTAAAAATTGCAATATTCCATCATTTTTTAAGTTTTTTCGAAATTTTTCATTTTTATTATAGAAACTTATGAAACCTGGCATGATGATGCTGCAAATCAAATTTTCGAGCTAGAAGCTTCAAAAATGCTCAAAGTTGGCATGTTTTGAGGTTTTTAGTGGTTTTAAAGCATTCTCTTTCCTATAGAAGCATTAGTTACGCCTTCCTGAAGCATACGCAAAAATTTTAAAATTTGGTCACCATGTTTTTCCCCGCTCTAGTGGACCCAATGTGGGGGGAAAACATGGTCAAATTTTTTTTGGGTGTACGCAGGGGAAAACCACTATTGCCATGTGATAGAGCAAGTCAAATTATGCCCGCATGCCAATTTATAGTAGCCAAAGTTTGATAGTTGGTTAGATATAGACTTGCAAATTTTCGAAAATCCTTAGCATTTTGGCCAATTTTGGGAGGTCAAATTTGGTCAAGTACTGTACTTACAGAATCAAACTTAGAAACCAATCTGGTACTGTAGGGTATACTTCTAGACTTGCTCTTTCTAATGGGTTATACTAGGCAGCTGCACCTGCTATGGTTGGGGAGTAGGCGACCATGTTTTTCCCCTTCTTTTCCGTCATGTTTCCCCCCTCTGACTATATACTTTTTATTTTTAGGAATTGATTTCAAAATACGAACAATAGAAATAGATGGCAAGAAGATAAAGCTGCAGATATGGTATATAACATACGTTTAAGATGCAGATTTAAGACAAGCTAGAAAATGCTCCGCAACTGATCTAATATGAGTCTGGAACATGTAAAATCCCACCTGAGAAAGGAAGAAAGACAAGTCTTGATAAGCTAATATGAGTTCTGAGTACTTGATAGGCTCATATTGACCCTTTTGATTTCAAGTGACTTCCTGAATAGGATGCTTGCAGGATTCATACATTAGTCTGGTATCGGCGAACACATTTTATAGTGCAATTTTGAAATTGCACGGTCTTATCGTGCAATTTAAAATTGCACGGAAACTGCCGTGCAATTTTGAAATTGCGCGGGCGAAACCGTGCAATATTGAAATACAAAATTTCAAGCCTCTGGTTTTAATTTAATTCTATAAATGATAGCTCTCAAA
>JASAND010001234.1:0-10292 GCA_030248195.1 Trissonchulus latispiculum
AACAGTATACATTTCTTTTATGTGACCCTACTTTTTCATCCACAGGAAATGTTGGATTTTGACAATTTTCCGCTGTTTACTTCGAATAAATTTTTTAACAAATTTTAGAAACCGAAATCCAAATTCTACTTCCAAGATACCGCAGTTCATGATCCTTGCTACAATTTATATCCAAAATTATACAGATTCGTTACCGTTCGTCGAGAGATTTTTTGGCGCAAGAATAGAATCACCACTTTTTCTATTTCCTATGACTTGGAATTTAGAAATAGTTAGTTTACAACTAGGAAAGACTGGTGTCCACTGGGTGCGCTGACTATTATGACAGTTTTTGCAGTAATCCTTGCTGGTTGCTGGAAACTCTGTGCATGAACAGTTCCAGTTTGCTTCATCTTGAGATTCCCTATCGAAATGTCATTAATCTTTGTCGGATTTCTTGTCTACCCCAGTTTGTTGATCGATATGGGAGACACTGTTTCACCCCTCTGCTTCTGGACATTAGGCTACGCCTTTCTGATTCAGGAAAATGGCGGGGAGCCAAAGTTCTGGCTGACTGTCTTCCGTCCCATCGGCATCTTCAAGTGACCATGGTTAGCAATCTGGCCACTGATCGTCCCATTTTGCTGTTTATTTTCTCGGGTATCGACTTCGCCGACTGCAGGCGGAAGAAGCGAATAAGTGTAATCAGGAGCCATCACCAAAGAAATTTTCTCCCGAATACTTGTTTTACTGTGGTGATGCTCCGAATCTCACCGCCTTTCGAAAACCTACTTGTGTTGGTGTGGGTCGTGTTGGTTATACCTGATCTATGATTACGTTTAATTTTGTTTGCTTGTAATCTGTGATTAGATATGTTTGAGTTTTTACCAGAAAACTTTTTCTAATTAGACTTTAATACTGGTTTTTGGAACATTTTCAACATATTCCACTGGAAACTTTGCTCCAGTACAAATTTACCCCTCGGAGGTTTTGCACCGTCTGCTTTCTGAGCAACTTTGACTCTGAGCAATATATTGCGTTGACCGGCCGAAATTTTCGTTGATCGACTCGCTGGCTCAACCAGTCGGCTGTCGCGTCGGAGACGAATAGCACCTGCTGGCTGTCACATGTGTGACAGAACAACTAATCACCCATAAAATACACAATTTATAGCATATTTTAATATTTTAGAAGTTTTTAAGTATTAAGCAAAACCCTCCCTGTAACTGATTGTTCGAAATTATTTGCATAAGATGAATTAAGAAATATGTCCGAGATTATCCCCACTGGTTGTCACTGTCAGGCAATTGCTGGGGTTCACTGGATTCGTTGGATGTATATAGGGGATAATCTCTGTGTATATGCCTGTGCCAAAAAGTAGGCCAATCGGTTTGGGCAAAGTCGGGGGTAAACGTTTAGTAGCCATCCCGCCTTAAGCTGTGTCCTTCCTTAAAGACGCTGGCAGTATACCCATATTTCGCATCTCAAGGTATTCCTAGAAACAGAAATGTGCGCACTGACAACAGGAGAAAACTGAAAGTTGGAATCGCTACGAATTCCGAAAATAATGTTTTTAAACGCTGAAAAACGGGGGGGATCGGTCAGTAGGTATCGGTGCGAGGAATGTGCGGCTGAGCGAGTAAAAAGTAAACAATGTAACATTGAAAATATTAATAACGAAGTGTTGGCTTGTTAGCAAAACTTAGCTGGCGAAAGCCATGTTTCGCTGTAACTGCAAAATTCTAGGCTAATCAGCGAAATTTGAAATTTAGCCTGCAAAATTCTGCATTTCTGCATAATTCCTGCTAAATTTCTAACAATTCTAACAACTTCTCAGCCTGACTGCTGGTAATTTCTTGGCTGATAATGCTTGTTTAACTAAGATTTGATATAGCTAATTTTTAAACATTTTTAATTTTTAATCCGCGGATTTTAGTCCATTTAATCCGCCATTAAAGAAACAGCGATATGAAATTTTAATTTTCAACTTTTAATCCGTTTAATCCGCCTAACTGCACGAGGATTAAAAGCTAGTTGAAAATGAAGGGAACGGATTAAACGGATTAAAATTAATTTTTAAAGAAACAGGGAATAAGCAGGTCGGATTAAAGTAAAGTCTACCATTTTTTTAATCCGTTGTGTGAATAAAAAAAACAGGATTAGATTAAAATTTCAATCCTAGGTGCATTAACGAAATAGGATTAAATTGAATCCGTTTAACTCGTGTAAGGTGGTGGTATCCTTTTGTGCAATGCTTTAATGGTGATTTTTGAAACGCTATAACTGACGCAATTTTGGGAGTTGGAAAGAGCTTTCTACATAGTTCTATTAAAGCTTATTATCTGGACACGCACATGGGCTTACAAAACTGGCAAAATTAGCAAAAAACTAACAGAAATTTTTTGACATGCAGACATCTAACAGGATGAATATAGACAAAACATTTTTGAACATCGATTTCTCAAAACTGACGAATCGGCCAAAATTTTTTCTCGTGCCATGATATGAAGGACATGTGGGCCGAGGGACATTTTTTGGATTTGGCTCAACAAGTCTCAGTACTCCAGAAAATCCGGCAAATGCGCGATGACACGAAATTTCGCAACTTTCCATTCAGTTTTATCACAACTGGAGATGTTTTAGCTCAAACCAACAAAAATGTCCCTCCGCAATAGGGCGAATTTTCATTCAGCCAAAAATCAAGCGAATCCATTGGGTAGATTTTGAGAAATCAATGTTCAAAACAAAATAATCGCAATTTTGTCAAAATGGTTTTTCGGCGAATTCTCTAGTTTAAAGCAACGAACTCCAGCGAATAGGTACGATAAAATGTGCAATTGGACGGGGGATCGATTGAGTATAAATAAGCCTAATTGTCTGTAAGATTTGGCAGTAATTTTGAAAAACTGATTTCTTCAAAAATGGAAATTTTTTGGCCCCAGAAATGGTTTTTGGCTTATACTGTGTTAACCACTAGAGGTAGCTCAAAAGTTGTAAAAGCAAAAATGTTCATTTTGCTGCCCTCTTTCCAGCCATAACAGCCAATCCGGTGTAGCGACCATGTACTGAGAGAATAAGGGCAAAAACCAAAACTTTCTCATCTTTACACCTAAAAATCCGAGACTGGTCCCAGAATGTTAAAGAACACGAAAATAATGTATTTGGAAAGTTTCATCCACTTTCATGAAGAATTGAAGCTTGTAGGGTTGAATTTACACAAAGCGATACCAGCACCTTAACTCGCTGGATTAAATTTTAATCCGTTTAATCCTAGGAGCTTTTTCTTTAATGCGGATTAATTGTAATCTAATCCGTTTAATCTTTAAAGAAATAGGGCCAAATAAGCGTCCCACGGCGTACTCAACTCGGAATTGAACCTAGAGCGAATCCTGCGCAGGGTATTCTGAGCTCTCCCAACGCACTTCCAGACCTCTCTATGATCCAACCTACCACAAGCAACTACTGGGGGACAGGAATTGGGTCATTGGGACTTCCACCCTGCCAGCTCCTAGCAGCCTCGCCACATGTAGCGGCATGTAGGTTGACCAAAGGGAAACCGAGGACAAGCCCAAAACGGGAGGCATCAGGCACCTTTTGTACCCACGCAACCAGGACCTAGAAAAGAGAAGGGAAGAGCGAGGTACAGCTTTTCATACAGGATTGAAAGTACAGAATTGGGCCAGCCGGAGTTCGAACATTGATCTTTGATCTCGGGACAGACGTGCTAACAACTACATCACAGGGCCATCAGCTAAACTCTGATTTCAGGCATATTCGTATGCCTGCCTCCCTTACAAAATGATTTTGATTTGAGTCTGGAACTATGAAATAACCATTATCATTTGGGATTGCATCCTGTACGTGAAGAGGACGGTTGGTTAACTCAAAGCTAAGTTTTGTTTTTTTTAGAATTTTGATTTAGCGCAATGTTTTATGGGAGTTAGTGGGTGAAGAATAATAGTGAATTAATAAAAAATCTGGGGGGGGGGTTCCGACGGAGGGTTGGGGACCCACCTAAATTTTCGATTTTATGCCATTTTTGGCCAAAAATCTGGGGGGGGGGGGAGCAAAAATATGAAAATCTGGGGGGGGGGGTTGCCAAACTTTGTCATTTTGGTGGGGGGTCCCCCCCCCCCCCCCCATAGGTGTAACGGGGATTTGGGTTGGGGGGCTCCCTCCCCCGGAATTTTGGGGGGCCCCTTTTTAGACCCCTCCCCCAAACCCCCCCCCACGACCCCCCCCGCAAACCTCCCCCCAAAAAATTTTTCTATTTTTATGCCAAAAATCGCATTTTCAGCCATTGCTAATACCGAAAAACATGAAATCATTAAGTAATTTTAACATTAGACAGTGTTTTAAACTCGAAAACTTGATTGCCAACATGTTTCTGAGTCCAGAATAAGGTCAATATTGAGTCTAGAAGTCCATAAAACCGTTATAAACGTGTATTTCTCGCGATAATAAACACGTTAAGCCAAAAATTTGGACTTTTTTTAAAAAAGTTTGCCAAATTTACCCTAAAAATGCCCCATTTTTAGCCCAATTGTCGCGCCTTCGGCGCGACTACCCCCCCCCCAGTTGGCGCGGGGGCCCCCAAAAATTTCTGGGGGGATTTGAAAAAATGGCTGGATGAAAAAAATTTGAAAAAATGCCCCCAAACCCCCCCCCCCCCCCCCAATTACACCTATGCCCCCCCTAACACACCTATGGTCTCGGGGGGGGGGGGTAAATCTTGGAACTTCGGTGGTCGACCCCCGAAATGTTCCGAACCCCCGCCCCGAATTTGGATCTCAGAGATTTCCAAAAATGGCCAAAAAATGGAGAATTTTAAAGTTTTTACCCTTTTTTCTTCAAAAAAAGGCTTGTTTTTAACGTTTTAGGCGTTTTTACACTATTTTAAAACGATTCAAAGCCAAAATTTGAGAAAAATTTTTCAAAAAATTATTTTTTAGCCAAATTTAGCTAACTTTTTGGGTCCAAAAATCCACACGAAGCCCATTTCCAGAAAACAATTAGAAAACAAATAATTTTTTCTGATTGTTTTCTAATTGTTTTCTACATTACCAAATTTTTTTCTAAATTTTTTCAATTTTTTTCTAAATGATTTCCAAATTAGAAATCAATTAGAAATCAAAATCGATATAATATCTAATTGTTTTCTGATTGTTTTTAAATGTTTTCCTGAGTAGAAAACAATTTGAAAAGAACTCAAATATTTTTCTAATTGTTTTCTAATTGATATCTAATTAGAAAAAAAATTGAAAATATGAAAATTTTTCCAATTGTTTTCTAATTGTTTTCTAACTCGCATGTATAGCCATGGGGGGAACCCACATTTTCGGATTTTGGCTGGAACTCTTTTATTATAAGGACTAGATGAGAACTTTATATATATATACCATCGTACTTGGCATACTTAGATCTATATATCTTTTAAGCCCATTTGCACTTCTCTAGGTTGTACCGTTCGTTAGGCCGGTATAATTACAAAAAGTAGCGGGGGAAAAACCCCAACGGGGGAAAACCCAATTGGGGAGAAAACCCACCCCTCACAGGTCTCAAAAATTGTCGTAGCGCTATTCTGACACTTCCGGTGTAAAATTCAACTCTTTTTAGTTAGTATAAATCAAAAAACCCGATCTAAGTACGTACCTTTTTGTGATTTCATGTGCCATTGAAAATGCAGCATCAAACGGACAGGTTTCATAAAGTTTAACACATAAACATAGGGCAATTTTTGAAACCTGCAAAAAACGATGTATATAATTTGATAAAACTTATTAGTTTATCGTATAGAGAATGGTTTTTTAAGTTCATTTGGCGGTTAAAATCCACAATTGGACCTGTCCTGGGTCCTCCAGTGCCGAAATGGCGCTTTCAGGGTTTTTGCCAGCCAGCCAGCCAGTGAAGCAAAATTATCCAAATCTGACACCATAGGATGATGCAGCGTCCTCGATAGTACCGTGCTATAGTGTCGAATTGTTTACCTGTTTGGTTGTTAAAAAATTTTTCAAAAAAATTGGGTGGGGTTTCCCCCCCAAAGTGGGTTTTCCCCCGCCACATTTGGCAATGTGCCAGACCAACGGTGCATCGGATCGATCTAATTTTGGCTGTGTGCAAAGAGGAAGACTTGCCATCATTGCAGATATTTGCAAAACTTTTCTAGCCCAACCCAGTGAAAAGTTGCATCAGTCCAAACTTTTGCAAAATTTTGGCATGGTTGGACCAAAAAGTAGGTGTCATTTTCAAAATGTCATAAAATGAGCAGGAGTTAACCAAATGACTTCAGCTTTGCATACGTACAGGTAGGTAAGGTAAGGTGTAGGTAAGAAAGAGTCGCGCTTTCTGCTGCTATGTTTTGGAGGTCATAGCTCCATCCAACCCTTGGTCCAGGAGGCGGGTGGGTTTTTTCTCCCCAAACAGGGGGTGGGTTTTCCCCCCCATGGCTATACTGCTCTTATGTATATATATTTAGTCGTCTAAAATGCTGCGAAAATTTGCTTTTACTGGGTAAATGTTTGAAGTTTTTGTAATTTTAGCATGGTGTTTAACAAAATTATTCGGGTAATTATTCAAAATTCTCAGTCTGCGGGAAGGGAGTCCTTCCAAAGTTTAGAGGGGGGTCGTAACCTTTGCCTGACGTTTATTGATTCCATTTCTCAGGTTTTAGTAAGCAAACATAAAGTCATGTAAATATTTTTTTAAAAATAGCGTTGCAGTATGCATATATATACGTATGTATGCGTATATAGCGCGGCGAAAAATAAAAGCCCAAAATTTGGGCCGAAGGCCCAAAGCCCGAATTTTGGCTACAACTTTTTATTAAGCGACAATTCGCAATTTTAACGATAAATATATATATATATATATACGTATACAACATATGAGGCCTTGCGAAGCGCTTCCAAATGAGCCATAAAGTATCTCTCTAGCAGTATATAGTTACGGTTGGTGAGAAATTTTCGACCAAACCGATTGGAAAAACCCAATGCGGGAAAAAACTCTTCCGAAATTTTTGGTGGAAGCATGCCGGAACAGTTTTGACTATACCATTCGAAAGAGCGGGTCATTTTAGTACATCTGCATCTAAAAATATCAATATTTTTGCAAAAGTTCATGTCAAATTGACTTGAAAATTTTGTATGTTTATATAACACGTAAACACAGGAAAATGTTGGAAATTTTTGAAATTTGCGTAATTTCTCCAGTTTAAGCGTTTAAGCAACAATTTGGCTTGAAGTGGAGCCATGTGAAATTTTAGCCCCTGGACTACACATAGAAGGTTGAACCTAACCTAGGTAATATCTATGCCAAATTGATTAGGAGGCTCTATTGAGCTAAGAAATGCATGAATTTATCCTTTGCTGCTAATGGTTAGAAAAATATATATTTCATTTTTAAATCTGGTTTTTCCCGCACATGGGTTTTTCCCGCACATGAGTTTTTCCCGCACATGTGTTTTTTCCCGCCGAGTCTAGGTGTCCTCAGGTCGCCCACAGGTATATACCAGAGCCAAATTGCATACACCATCGTTAAGTTCGAGACATATCCTCTGTGAAACTGTAATCCGTTTTGGGCTATGTAGGTCTTTTCAGTAGTTCAAGGTTGACCCCCCCAAAGTTGACCCTCTCTAACCCACACGTTGGGAGTTGGGACCAAAAATTCCAAAATGCAGCGGGAGCTACAACAGCACACCCTCCAGGGTATGTAGTTTTTCCCTCTGCGCTTCATATATATGTAACATATATTAATTAAATTAAGTAAATATGGCCCCACCACCTAATCGAGAAATCCCAAACCCCACCCACCCAAATTTGCCAGACCCACCCTAAGAATTTCTGACGTTTCACTAAAATATCTTGCAAATTTTCTTTAACATCTTGCTTAAAATGAAGAAAAATCACTATTTTTAGGCTTTGTGCAGTTAATTAAAATAGCATTTTGTCTGAAAATTTTTAAAGAGAAATGTTTTATCTCCTCTCCCAAGTTAGATTTTCTTTGGCCTAATCCCAAACCATAAATTGTTAGTGGCATTAGTGGTGATAAACAGCTGTACCTGGACCTTACTGTACCTGGAGAGTACCTTGCCGTTGGTGGTACGGCAGAACCCCTCCCTCGGGATCCCGACCGGAGGACAACAAATGGCTCTCACCTACCTGGGCCCCCCTGGCCCACCTCTCCGCAAACGGAGGCCCCCCTGGGACTACCCAAATCCCCCAATGGATTGCGTGCGCACCCTGTCCTGTCGTGTTTTTGGTAGCAGGCCCTGGTAGACCGGCATACTGGGGCCTGCTGCTATTGCTTGCCGGGGATATAGAGAGAAACCCCTGCCCAGTCAACTGGCCCTGTCCAATCTGCTCCAAACCCGCCCCTAAGAACTGTGTGAAGTGTACAGCCACAGCCTGTATGGGCTGGGTCCATCTCCGCCCATGCTCTGGGCTTCAGCCGATGCTCCGGTCTCATGGAATGAGACCTGCCACCACGCCACCAACGGCGAGACGCTGCTCCGGAACTGTGGGTCCGGAATACGCAGCTGATTTTGCTCACCCATAATGCCACTAACAATTTATGGTTTGGGATTGAAAATCCTGGAGAGGAGATAAAACATTTCTCTTTAAAAATTTTCAGACAAAATGCTAATTAACTGCACAAAACACAAAAATAGTGATTTTTCTTCATTTTAAGCAAGATGTTAAAGGGAATTTGCAAAGTGTTTGTGAGCCGTCAATTCTTGGGAAATTCAAATTGAAAATTTCAGAACAAGATTAGATGGTGGGGTATATTTAATTAATATATGTTACATATATATGAAGCGCAGAGAAGAAACTACATACCCCTGGAAGAAGTGTGCTGTTGTAGCTCCGTCGACTGGGAACTGGTCCCCAACTCCCAACATTGTGGTAGACCCAGAAGGGTCAGGCAGGGGGCTGCTGAAGAACTAGAAGACATAGCCAAAACAGAGACCAATGTCTCGAACCTTGATGAAAGAATGCAATTTGGCTCTGGTATATACCTGTGGGCGACCTGAGAACACCACAAACTCGGAAAAAAATACATGTGCGGAAAAACTCATGTGCTTCATGTGCGTAGGAAAAACCAGATATTTATTTAGAAATATATTTTTCTAACCCATTAGCAACAAGAGATAAATTCATGCATTCTCTTAGCTCAAACCAAAACCTCTAATCAATTTGGCATAGATATTACCTAGGTTAGGTTCAATAATGTGTAGTCCAGGGGCTCAAAATTAACCATGTAGAGACAAATTGCCAAACTGGAGAAATTTACGCAAAAAAATTTAAAAAATTTCAACAGATTTCTATTGTTTACATGTTATATAAACACATACAAAAATTTTTCAGAATCTAAATTTGACATGAACTTTTGCGAAAAATATTGATTATTTAGATGCAGAGATAATATAAAATGACCACATCTCTTCGAATAGTATAGTCAAAACTGTTCCGGCAAATGCTTCCCGCAAAAATTTCAGTGAGAGGATTTTTCCCCGCATTGGGCACCAATCGATTTGGTCGAAAGTACATTCCAACCGTTAACTTTTTCTGCGAGCGTTGCACATGAAGCTCATTTGGAAGCTTCATAGCATATATATATATATATATATTTATCGTTAGAATTTAAAACAATTATAAAGCAGCCAAAATTCGGGCTTTGGGCTGGAGAAACAAATTTTGGGCCTTCATTTGGAAAAATTTTGAGAATTTTTCGCCGCGCCTACGCATACATACATATATATGCATACTGCAATTTTATTTTTAAAATATTTACATGACTTTATGTTTAACTTACTAAAACGGAAATGGAATCGATAAACGTCAGGCAAAAGGATACGACCCCTCTAAACTTTTGGAAGAAACCACTTCCCGCGACTGAAATTTTTGAACTGCGAATAGCGTTGGAAACACCATGCTAAAATTACAAAAAACTTCAAACATTTGCAATACTTTAAATTTTCGCAGCAAACCGATATATATACGCAAATTGTGGGAAAAAAAACCGCACCCCTACCAAAAAAAAAAAAAAAAAAATTTTGCCAATTTTTTTTTTTTTGATGGGGGGGGGGGGGGGGGGGGGGGGGGGGGGGGGGCTGAAGTCGGCAGTTAACTCTGCTCGTTTTTATGACATTTTGAAAATGACACCTACTTTTTGGTCCAATTATGCAGAATTTGCAAAAGTTTGGACTGATGCAACTTTCACTGGGTTGGAGCTAGAAAAGTTTTGCAAATATCTCGTGAGCGTCTTCTCTTTTTCAGTAAAATTAGATCGTCCATTTTCGTTGGCTATTACGTAAC